>PVLD010019777.1:0-35508 GCA_004027595.1 Dinomys branickii
AAAAAAAAAAGAAAGTTAACTGATACACCCAGCTCACCACATATTAAAATCTGCAACTGAAATTTTAATGCCAGAAACATGACAAACTTAGTTTTTGTTATTCATTATTCTGAAAAGATATTTGTGTAAAATTTGCTAATAATTCCCATATATTTCACTGTATTAACCAACTATTTTGTGGCCGAATTAGACTTTTGGGACTGGGTGTAGTGGCACATGCCTGTAATCTCAGCAGTCAGGAGGCTGAGGCAGGAGGATCACCATGAGTTTAAGGCTAGCCTAAGCCACACAGTTAATCCAAGGCCAGCCTAAACTACACAATGAGACCCTGTTTCAAAAAAAACCCAAAAACAAAAAACAGACTTGGAGCTTTTCTTTTGATTTCAGAAAAATTGTTAGCATACACTATTAAACAGTCACGCTTGTTTGGATACACCATAGTCAACTGGTACTAAAGCTTGATGAGAACAATTGCACCTCCCTTTCTCCAAGCCCTTCCTTTAAGGGGACTAAAATTAGCTGGGCTAATGCAGTATTTAGAAACAAAACTATTATTCCTTAACGTAGAACCCCGAGAGCAGAGCAAGACCTTGCATAACCCTAAGGCCACTTACCTCGGTTCGGGTTCACTTTCTAGTCACATGGTTTGTATAAAATCACAGAGTCCCAAAAAGCAGTTTGCAGAGCAAGCTAGTCTCTTTGACTATCCCTGCAGGGGCTTGTGTTTTTAGCTTCTATCTATTGATCTATCAATAACTAATATTCTCACCAGTAGTGTAATGCAGAGAAAAATGTCATGACTTACCTTACATAACAGTTAATATGGATTCCTCAGTTACACAGTAAGCTTTTGCTTTTGCATTGCTAGGGATTGAACCCAGGGCTTTGCCCAGCCTAGGCCAAGTGGCTCTACCACTGAGCTACATCCCCAGCCTTTGGATTTTAAGAGTAATACAGTATATTGAAGAAAATATTTAAAAATTTTAAAAACTCAATTTAAAGCACAATTTATTTAACAAATGCCTAATAAGTCAGGGTTAAAATTATTGGCTCAATAGGTGTTTTATGATTAAAGGAATTTAATCTTGTGTGTGGTTTATTAATGTTGCTATACATTTATTGCAATTTTCACAAGTGTACCTTTTGTCTCATACAACTCTATAGATTCTTTAACTACAAAATACTCTATAAATTAGATTACTCACCATTTGCTAAGTCAGTTAGGTTTTATTATATTTGCATGCTACAGTGCTTAAACACTGATGGTTTGGAGTAGTAAGGAAACTTTCTTAATAACTTGGTCAGGCTCAATATGTATGAGAAGCTAATGAAAATGGTAGTACAGTTAAAACAGATTTGCCTTGTAGAAAGACAATAATGATGTTATCAACAGAAGGTACAATTAACACACTTTTGCTTTGGTTGTATCTGTAGGTTGTTATAAAAGGAAACTTTTTAATAATTTTCTACAACCAAATGGAGGGAAGGAAAAAACAATAAAGTAAAGGAGAGTAAAAAGTGATGTGCTTTGTATTGGAACCATAGTGGGGGACACAATTTTGCCTAGGAATTGGTTGATTGCATATCTCAACACTCAATTATGAAGCTTTTCTTTTAAAAAAAAAAAGCTTTTAAAATAAAATGGACTGTAGCTAAGGGTATATTTGTGATTGAATAAATCAGGAGAGCATATGATGTGCAATTATCAGAGATACTCCTATTGCTAATTGTTAAATTATAAGCGACGATGATAAGTATCTATAAACTTAACTTTTCTGATGAGCTGAAAAGTCCAAGGAAAATCAAAGATGTAAGAAAGTGTACGCGAATTGATGGTATCAGTTAAGCTTTTGGTTTTTATGACCATACCGTGAAACAGCCTGTATATTTCCCACGGTCACTACAATGCTTTCCTTTAGCTGTGATTAGCAGAGATAGGCGCGGGGAAGCGCCTGAGAAGACTGAGAACGTGGGAAGCAGCGCCACCTAGTGGTTGCATTTGTTTCTTACGAGAAACCAACTTTTTTTTTCTTATTTTAAAAGTAAAAGCACAAAAACGTATTAACAAACACGCACAAAGTAGCATAAGAAATAGTACAATCAAAACTGATTTACAGACAAGGTGACATGGGCTCAACAATGGTTGTTGCTTTACCTATTGATATCTTCGAAGTGTATATTCATGAACACAAATACAGACATGCGAAATTGGTCAAACAATTAATCATCTCAACAACAGGAAAAAAAAAAAAAGAAACCGGAAAGCATTAACAAAGAGGCACAAAGTAGCACAATAACAGCAAGATCAGAATTGAACTATAGACAAAGCATCAGAAAACCAACAATAGTTGCTGCTTTGCAAATTGCTATCTTCAAAGTGTGTGCTCAGGATAACACATACAGACATACAAGATTGATCGAATAAGCCGTCATCAACTATTCCCTAGCATTCAGTGACATAATACAATAGTAGAACCATGCTAGCCCTCCTGCGCACATGTATCTACATATATACATACATACATTTTTGCCTCTTTCCCTTCTCCTTTCCCTCGTCCCATCTGTTCCTTGCTTTTGAACAGATTTCCTTTATGTCTCTTAGTTTATATTCCCACTAGCTTTTCGACAGGCAAACCAGATCTCTAGATTCTATTCTACAAGGCTTTTGCAAATAGATAACAAGAGTTTGGACTACAAGTGATGGTGTTAAGAAAGACTGCCGAATCCTGCATGGTAAATTCCTTGATAAATTGTAGTTTGACATTTGACCCGTTTGGGCAGAAATGGCTCAGCTTCTGTCCATTTAAAATCATTTAATACTGGCATTAGGGTGCCTAAAACTCAATAAAAAAAGAAAAAAGAACAACCATTACATTTGAAGTCCTGTTCACTGTAATTAAAAGAAGCCTATGTTAGCACTTACAGCTTTCCACTTTATCTTCCAGTTCTCTGAGCCGGGAACAGAAATCCTTGGCTTGAACTTAGGTGCTTGGCTCAAGCCAAGAATCTGCGGCTAGATATGGAGCATTTTACTTCTTTAACTTTAGAGGGAAAACTTTTGGAGAGAGGGGCTCATTTGGTTGTATTTGAACTAGAATGGGGGTATATATCTCCCTTGGAATTGGTTGACCCTACTAAATCATTTCAACAGCCAACTACAAGGGGGTATTCACTGTGCTAACTACTACTGGTGAGTGCGGTTCTACTGGCCAAACACAGTCACTGGAGTTGATTATGAAGCAAATCAAAGGAGCAGGCTCCACCCCTGCATGTAACAGGCATGGCTCCACCCAGGCCTACCATATGTGTATGCTTCTCTCTGAGAGGGAAGAAGGGGAGCACAGTGTCTGATGGACACCTATATACATTGAGGACTTGGCAAATATTTGCCTCCGATAATATTTAGTATTCCATTCGGTAACCACAGAGAGGACACTAGCTCTAGAAGCTGGGCGTGGTGGTGCACGCCTGTAATCCCAGCACTCGGGAGGCTGAGGCAAGAGGATTGCTGTGAGTTCGAGGACAGCCTGGACTACAAAGTGAGTTTGAGGCAAGCCTGAAGCGTATAGTGCAACCCTGTCTAAAAAAGACAATAAATAAATGAATAAAGTTAATAGAAAACACTAAGGCTGATATCCATGTGTAAATATGCTGAACAAAAATAGATACTGTGTTGGGAAGTGTGTGTGTGTCGTTATGGGGGATGTACATATACACATATACTTAACACAGAGAACTAGAGAATTTACCTGTGGGATGGATACACACAGCTTATGTCGAAACAACGTAGTTTCAGTCATGAGTTACGTCATTTCCTTTAAAAACATCTAGAGAAAGCACCCAAACAGCAGTAACATTTTCTTGAGTGGAAGCCAAAAGAACTAAAAAAAAAAAAACATAATGCAAAATGCCACATAAGTGAAACTGGATAATTCCTCTATTTCAAAGTTCGATTTCCCTTCACTAGCAGTTTTTAATCATTTTGATTGTCACCTTACCATTTTATTTTACCCATGTCTTTGTGACCCTTTCAAAACATGTCCAGAAGAAAAAAATTCCAGTCCATTATGTATTTAGTGCTTCTTTGAATTGTAATGAACTAGAACCTGGAATACAATAAAGCAGACGTTGTACCTAATTTAAAATCCAGTAACACAGCCACAGTTGTTTCCCCCTTGATCTTGTGCAGAGTTGGAACTTTTCTATACAGAAATTTTCTCACCTTAAACTGTGAGTATAAATGTGGTGAACTTACAGACGTGGTTATTAAAATTTGTGGAAGGTACTATATATGAAATAAAGTGGATTTTTTGGTGGCCTTTTCAATTCAGTTCGTAACAAGGGAATGACTAAGGAAGGATGTAACTTTGAATATACATTTATTTCTTCTCTATGATACTTTATATGAGGTACTCAAAATAATTCTGCCAGAGGACAGATGGAGATGATGTCAACCCTTATAATTCAGAAGGCCATCAGGACAGACACAATCACACTGAAGGACAGTAAATGGGGAGCTACCTTAGTTTATTTGATTTTCTTTTTTTGGTACCAGGAATCAAATTCAGGACCTTGCGCTTGCCAGCCAGACACTTACACCACTGAGCTATACTCTGGGCCCAGTTTTTTTAAAGAAGTATATCAAACATACATAAATGTAGGGAATACAGTAAATACTTGTGTACTTAACACTAACGAGTTTTAAAAACTGTGCTATATTTGCTGTAGCTCTTAATATTTTTTTTTAGAAACAACTGTGGGAGTCGGCGGTCTCTCCGTGGTCCCGGGAGAAAACGCCAAGAGGATACAGAAAATAAAGACAAGAGACGATGGCCAGGGTCAGGTGGAGTCACCTCTTGCCTGATTAGCAGGAGGACTGACTCCAAACAGTAAGAGTGTTTATTTTATACACTCGCAAAGTAGTGTCATGAGAGATAATGTTGCCTAGCGACTAAGTAAGACTAAGACTAAGTATGCCTAAGACTGTAATTGTCCAAGCGGAATACCTTTATCAATACGGAAGCAGCTTGGCCGCCTGAGGCACTCTGGATCTAGCCCACCCTCAGACACGTGACCAGCAACCAAACTCCAGCCGCTCCCAACAAACTTTTCAGGTTCCAGCCAAGCCCCTTCCCATGATTCTAGCCCCCTCCCAGAGAGCACTGCTACCCGCACTTTGGTATTACCCACACCCATGGGTTATTCACTGGCATGGGTCCACATAGATCGTACTTCGTATTATTTCGCACGCTAAAATTTTTGTTTATGAACATTCAGAGATTTGGCCGTGGGGGTAGCACATGATTCAATCCCAGGACTCTGGGAAGCTGAGACAAGGTCATAAATTCGAGCCAACTGGGCAACTTAAGAGACTTAGGGAGACCCCCACTCTTAGAATAAAAAGTCAAATTTAAAAGGTTGGGAATGTAGCTCAGTGATCAGGCTGCAGGTTCACTCCCTAGTACCTCGAACGTCTCTAAATATTCAAGATGTGTGAAATGTCCCTTTACAGATGGGAAATGATGAAAATGGTAACCACAGGAGTAATTGTAGGTCTCTGTCATTTTCTACTCTTCTCTCCAACCTCCTTTATTTTCCAATTTTTGTACGAGTAGTGTTTCGTTCCTTTCCAAGAGGTTTTATGAAAAGTAGAGAAAATGCTCATTTTAAGAGTTCCTTTGGCAGCTGAGAAATCAGGTACAGACTGTGAACTAGGAAATATTTACTATCATTTGAGTACAATTTACAATGAATTGAACCAGTGGGTTATACACCAATCTGCTTTTTCCTGTCATAAGCTTTTTAGAAGAGGAGATGTCATGGAAAAACAAAAGCTCAAGGTTTGAAGTGTGGTTGGGAAAAAGATGAACAGATGAAATCAAACCTTTACGGAAATTAACAGCACAGTCAAGAGGTTTTGTGTCTGTAAAAGTCAAGCTACTGGTAACGAGTGGTAATGCACTGTGATTAGCACTTACTCGAAGGCTGCCTCCTCACTTATTATGGGTTGGTTGGTTTGTTTTTGGTGACGGGCTAGGGGAGCAGTTAACTGCATCTTTGAGCCTCAGTATACTCTAGGGAAGACACCACACAAACCCTGGGAGGGTCAGTGCAAGCACAGAATTCGGTTCATCACACTCCCTCAGGAATCCGTGACTAAAGCATTTTTCTATTTCCAACTTTAAACACTTGAGAGAAGTGTTAGTGAAAGTGGAATAAAAAGAAGCCCTGCAGTATGGGGGTGAGCAAAAAGGGCGTTAATTTAACCTTCATTTTTCAAAGGGTAAAGAAAATTCATTTCGGGGATTACAAACTCCCTTGCCATCTGGGACTTGGCATTTACACGTGTTACGTAAATGCGAATGAAAATTTTGTTTTAAATAGGCCTTTAGGGGATATTTGGTCTGTAGGTCATGAATTCATGACTACATTTTTTATATAATCCACATACCATAAAATGTACCCTTTTTATGTATGCATCTGTGGGTTTTAGTAGATTCACAAAATTTTGTAACCATCACATTTAATTTCAAAACATTTCCACTACCCCAGGAAGAAACCCAATGTGCACTGAAAATTCCTTCCCACTCCCCCTTCCTCTAGGCTGAGGCAATCACTAAGCAACTTTCTGTGGATTTGTCTACTCTGGACATTTCGCATTAACAGGAAGCACACAACGTGTGCCACTTTATGGCATAAATGTGATACTTTGGGTCCAGTTTCTTCCACTTCCAGGGTTATTCACATTGCAGCATGTATCAGTACTCTTCATCATTTTTAGCTGAATAATACTCTATTATAAAAGTACAGAACTTTTATTTACTCATCAACGGATACTTGGGTTGTTTAATGTTGTGAATATTTATGTACAATGACTTCTAATTTAAGTTCAAAAATTTACAATTAGTTTTGTAAATAGCTACTTTTATAATGGTTCAATAGTATACATACTACCAATTAAGGTGCTTGAAGTATACGTATTCTCACCCATCTCCCAAGTGCCTAATAAGCACTCTGTTCTCTCCCAGTAGATAACTACCAACAGCTTACATTTTTGTTGTATAGGCAAACATTCTAAACTTTTTCTCTACACAACACACGCATTCTTGTGGTACTAAGGTTGGAACCCAGGCCTCATGCACGCTAGGAAAGCACTGTATCACTATATCCCAAGCCCTTTCTACTCTGAGACAAGGTCCTTTCCAAGTTTCCCATGGTGGCCTCCAACTCAAGTTTCTTCTGCTGTGGCCCCCTGGGTGGCTGAGACCGAGTCTACATGTCTATTTTCCTGCCCCTCACAGGACTTCTGTTTCCATATAAAGGATTTTCTCCCTTCACTTCCCTCCACCCCCATCTTGGGAAGGGTCATATCGAGCCTCCTGCGTGCCAGGCAAGCAGCAGCTGGCATGGGCCACATTCGCCTCCAGCTCTTCTCAACACAAAGGTAATGCGCTAGCGCACTGCTCTGCTCCTTGTGTTGGCACTTCCGGAGTAAGGCTTCCATTTATTTTTAGCCTGTCCTCATTCTCTTCCAAAGCTATACACTTTCTATTGCGTGGCTATAGTGTAGATTATTTGACAAGTCTCCCTTTGATGAGTGCTTTGGTGATTTAAATATCTGCTATTCATAAAATTTAGCTGTCAACTAGTCATAAAATATGCAGTATCCAGTGAGATAAATACTATCAGATTTACTAATACAAGCTACTTAATATTCCTCATATTAATATTAATTTCATATTAATGTTCATATCAATATCAATTTGTTACATAAATGCAAATTCATTGATATGATTAATATTCATTATTAATTACTAATATTCATCAATATTCATTCATCAGGGAAACCCAAAAAGGCCTAGAGCAATTGCACTTTAAAATAAATATTGCCATTGCCTCAACTCAGGTTGTCAGGTAGAACTGGCTATCGGAAATAACTGGTTAATGAAAGATAGTGGCCTAACTGTGCTACATGTTTATAACCTAACTTCAGCTTCTCAGAATATATTTATATTCCTCAAATTTAAGTGAGGGGGAATTCTCAGGAAATAATCTGGGAGGTCTTTGTCTACGGTATTTAGCACATCTCATACTTAACTATAAGGCCAGCCTTAAGATATGTACCTATAAAATTTCTTTTTGTCTTTTTGAAACAGGGTCTCATTATGCAGCTCAAGCTAACCGTGAGCTCACTTTGTAGCCCAGGCTGGTCTTGAACTTGGAAAGATCCTCCTGCCTCAGCCTCCCAAGTGCAGGGATTACAGCTATGCGCCACCAGGCCTGGCTCTGTAGCTATGAAATATGAACAGCATTGCAATCAAACTGTTTTCAGTTTCTGCTAATTGTTTATGTGAACTTGCAATTGTTAAGTTGCAAGAACAAGGAACCAAGTAAGCTTTAATATTTAAATATTAGTTAATACCAGTTACTTAGAAAGCTACTATTAAAATAATTTATTTACATATTTACTATTAGGTAAGCACAACGGGGGAAATAGAACCTACCCTATCGTCGATGTCATTACTTTCTGGGCCATGACAAATTCTGTCTGGTGATTTCTCCCAAATAGCTATCATCCTTCATTCCCACATGATGTAGGACACTCATAAATTGTCCAAAGAATTGGGCTTTGGGCACATCAAGAGAAATATACTCAAACCCCTAAGATGTTACTACACAACTAAAGCAAAGATGTACTATTTATTTTATTGATTACTTTGATGACAAAAGAATGAGGTGTGGACTGTCAAGAGAACGGTGTAGTAGATTCCACTGACTAACCCAGATAGAAGCTGAAGCACAGAATGAAACCCACAGAATGAAACTCACGGTCAGGCAGGTGGGACCATTGATAATGGCAGTTGACCTAACCTAAGCATTTTCTGGCAACACTGAGATAGAACAGTCTAGTCTGTTCTAATAAAATGATTTAAGTGCTCATCATTCCAGAAACTATTTCATCAGCTGTTGCTTAACTCTTTAGAGTGCTTGATTGAAGTCCTAGCAACTGAGTTTCACGTTTACTGAAACATCTTTGTTAATTTAACTTGATCTAAGTTCTAGTCTGTAAAAGAGAATGCAAGTAAGAATAAATGGCCAATTTATTGTAAGTTTATCATTAAATATCAATGTATACAATTTTGAACATTTATAAATCTTATAATCTATAGAAAAATTAATGTGATCTTAAACTGATCTGAACAGTGCAAATTTATGTACAATGAAATTTATGTACAAGGAAGTCAACCTACCTAAGCAAAATCATAACTACATTAAAAGTAGCCCTGCCACAAAGTGCTACATTCACAGTACCTTTGTATATTTGTCACATAAGTGGCAGCTGTATCAACGATGTAATAATTTAGAAACAGTAGAGTCAGAACAGTGAATAAAGCAAGCTATCATTAATTCCAAGCAAAATAAAACCTTTTATATTAATAGAAATATTTTCTCACACAGCACTGATAGAAAAAAATAGGAAGCAATATTTTCTTATTTGCTATAAAACAAATTAACTAAGACATTAAAACAACCGATGTCAACAAGTCAGATTAGGGAAATTCTTATAACATATACTAAGTATTTTGAGAAAATTAGTAGTTGTGCTCAAAGACATTTCTAATGGTAAATAAATCTTTTCATTTGTAGTATGACATTAAGCAGAAATAATTCTCTTATCTCCTACAGAAATTACAATTTTTCATTAACAGTTGAAAACATTTAAATTAAAACAGATTCTCGGTTTCATTCCTAAATTTTTCGCTAGTTAGATTTTAAACTTTTTTTATATACCCCCAATTCCTCAAAAGAATACCACATATGTAAAAAGTGAATTCCAAAGAAAAATGATTTTATTTGGACTAATACTTTTGTTTGACAACAGTATTTACTGAAGTTTTTCTTCTTTTTCAAGCGTATATTCAACTAGACAATTAAATAAAAAGAATATAAGAAATATAGTTGAAGTTATAATAAAGTAATTTTCCTTTATTGAAATAGAACATATAGTACTTAAATTTTGTGTTGGTTCTTTCATAAAAATTTTCTACTGTAAATAATATGCATAATCCTTGCCCCAAAATGTTTACAGCTGTTTTCCCCCAAATATTTATATACACAGTAGTCTGCTAAAGACCAGCCCTGTTATAAACCTACTGAATACAATGTGCTCTTAATTTATAAATGGGCTGCTCTCAGTATACAAAATACATAGGCATGTTTATTATACATACAAGGTAAAAAATATAAACAGGAGATGGGAAAAGAAAAGTGTTCCTCCCTAGAAGATCCAGACAAAGGTCATTATAATTAGGGAGACAAAGTAAAACGCCTGAGGAACTGCAGTTTTGGCAAATATTTTTGAGAAAAATATCAAACTATCAGAACACTAAACGGTCATCTTAATAATTTAGTAGAGGTTTCCATTTAAACATTCAGTGAAGATGTTGTGACTTTGTGGCATGTAGAAAAGACTTTGAGTGATTGGTTAAAAACAGAAAGTCAAGAGCTTCGCAGTAACTCGGTAACCAGGTGTGCTCAGTGCTGAGAATCAGATCCAGCCCCATTAGCATCCGAATACATTTGATGGGAGATTTCAATGGATAGGACCAGAATCCTTCCTAGGCTTTAGAGGAAATAGGGCAGGATGTTACCGCAATGGCAGGCATCAGTCCCAAAGGCGGCCAGCCCCATGTAAGTGTCAATGTTACAAAACAAACCAAATGTTTCCATAGCATTCTTTCTGTTGCCATTTTCTTTATTTCAAGCCACAGATGTACTGGGAGGATCATGCAGCAAGTGGCTTACACATAAAATCAGAGTCTATGAATGGTGTCACCACATTACGAGATACAATCGTTGGATTCTCTCTCTATGGATAAAGCTTGCATCTTGGGAATCCATGAGTTGGTACTATTTACGGGATACCTAAAAAGGGGGACACAAACCATTTAGCTAGTAAGACATACACACAATTCAGGAGTTAAAGTAATGAAGACTATTCAACCATTTATTGAGCTATAAATTTCATGTGATTAACAATACTTCCCAGTTAAAATGCAATAAATTTAAACTAGGCCACTTCTAAAAATAACAAATATTATCAGTGTTAACTTTTTACCAACGCAAACAATTCCCACTCTTCCTCAGCTTATGTTACCGAAGAAAGAACCTAGAGACAGTGACCATAAGCAGTTTAGAAACCTAACCATCAGGATACTTAACGTATCCTTTAGCTTAGAGAGATGCTCTATGTCTTTTTCTTTTTTCATAAACACCATCCCTTTTCACGTTGTCATGGTATCCAAAACAAAGCAGTAACAATAATAAAATCAATGAAAACTTTCAGCTGCAATGTGTATACTTTTCTTTTCCAGATGGTTGCTATGCATGCGGCCCAAAGCATTCAGGATGATGGAAAGTAATAGAACATTTTCTAAAACAGCCTATATTTTTTTATAAACTTAAATTACAGTCTGCATGGAATATTGAAAGTATTCCACCAAACATTCTTGAGGAGCAGAATGGAAGAGACATCTACTAATTTCATATCTATTTATATACTGAAACCCTTAAGACATTAGCACTAATATGAAAATAAGGTATTGTTAGAAAAGCAGTAGATGATTTGGAAAAAGATTATCCTCAATGTACTTGGATATTAAGAATATAAAACAGTAATATAATCAAGTTTTAAATTTTAATTTTAACTCAAACTTTCTCATTAATTAAAAGATAATGTTCTGCAAATTAAGTTTTGATTCCTATTTATATACGGCACTGTACTGATACCAAGCTACATAAATGCTTGTTAGATTTCTACAATCAGATATTCTCTCCATATCAACAAAGTTTAAATTTTACATCATAAATTGGGTTTTGTGAGGCATGCCTATGATCCCAGCACTTGGGAGGCTGAGGCAGGAGAATCGTTATGAACTTCAGGGCAGCCTAGGCTACACATTGAGTTCAAGGCCAGCTGGAAATACATAGTGAGAACCTGTCTTAAACCCAGGTCATCATTTAATTAAGAGATAATTTAACCCTTTCTCTAAGTCATGAAGAATTAAAAGTCTTTCATTTTCATGGAAATATGGAAAAAGAAGTCATTTCTACTTTAGATAGTAATCTGAAGAAAAAGGGAACCATCATCAGCTTTCAAAATGGCTATTATATTTAAATAAACACAGATTATGCATGCTATTTCATAACATGCGGAACCATTTTCATTTTTATCAGAATACAGTATCTGGTAGAAGTTATCGAGCAAAAATAAAAATTATTCTCAATTCAACATTAATTCATTTAAGTTATGATTTTTAAGTGACAATTTTAAAACTGGCATGTTCTATTTTTGAGCCCAGGGCCTTGTGCATGCTAAATAAGTGCTCTACCAATAAGCTACATCTCCAACTTTAATTATTTTGAGACAGGGTCTCACTAAATTGCCCAGGCTTGTCTCAAACTTTCCACCCTCTTATTTCAGCCTCTCAAGTAGCAGGGATTGAAGGCATGTGCCATGGTGCCCAGCTACAAAACATACTCTTTTAACTAAAATAAAATGACTATAAATCTTCCCCAGGTTTAAAGTTTTATAGGAACCTTGGGAATATGCTTTGGCCAAATACTTTGCCAAACCTGAAGCTTAACAACCTTGCTTAGCAAATTTTTAGACACACACACAAATTTATGCACATTTGAAAGCCAAGTTAACTAATGTCAGAATTATACTTTCATAAGTCACTCGGAAAATCTTTTCTTTTAAACATTAACATTTGTACTTTCTGCTTTTTGTTATTGCTGCAGCTGACAATAGAATATACCTCTTCAAAGAAATAATTTACTAAACATACAAAAGTTCAAGCAAAGTCAGTCTTTAATTCTAACTGCTTCAAAAATAATTGATGACTCATCATATGATTAGTTGATGTTTCAGCCTTCTAAACACAGAACAAAAAATACTGAAAACTTTCTGAGTTACACATAAATACATTCAAGCTAACTAATAAAAATGATCTAATTTAAAGAGTAACTAACCTGAGATGTACCTTGCTCCGATTAACATTAGCATGCTACTCACTATAAAAAAGCCCAAAGGCAGACTACAGAAGATACTAGGGTCACCTGTGGTCATCCAAGTAGAAGGGAATTCCAGTCAAGCAAACCAAAAGAGAGACACATAATTACAATATTTATGTTAAGAATCACAAGATAGCAAAACAAGTTATAAAAATAGCATATTCATAAAAGGCAGCAAAGAATTATTACTTCAAATCAAAAATAGAATCATTATCAAAGCCTTATGACAGTTAATCCAGACAGCATGCCACGAGTAGCCAAGAACATAGTACATACAGACCAACACCAGCCTTCTTCTGGCAAGGCAGAAGGCAGCCTATGGAAGAACTTTTTGGGAGGCTGTTGACTTTGGGGCTTTCTAGATGCTTCCCCTCGTACAAACAAACATGAGCAATGCAGTTCACCCAAAGTTCAAATTATGGGTCCTTTGGATGGCAGGGAAGAGTCCTATTATTTTACTGAAAAATGAATTCAAACTCCAATTTCTGCTAAAATATTTGTTTACTCTTATTTTCTAAATGGAATTTGATGTGTAAGGAAATTATCTGGTAATAATAATGTAACTACAAAGCTATGTTAATCTAGTTACCCGACATGATTATTTTGATATTTTCAAACTTGAATTCTCCTGGAAGCCCTTCTCTTACAGGCTATTTCTTACATATACCCTCTCATCAAATGTACACATGATATATCTAGAATATTTAATACTTGTTTCTGGGTGTGTGTGTGTTGAGGATTGAATTAAGGCATCTGAGCTGTTCTTCTGGCCCTTAGAATATTTAATGTTTAATATTTAGAGTTCATTAAAAAATATATGAGAGTTAAAATACAAACAGTAGACAAAAACTTCATTAAACTACAGCTAAAGATTCTGTGGCGCATCTTGTAATATAGTAAACTGATGGTAGTTATTTCTTTTTTGAGGGGGAAGAGTTTTTTTCTCCTTCCTCACAAATTTCTTTTCTTAGAACATATATCTTCCTTGAAGAGGGACACAGCTGGGCATAGCAGCGAATACCTGTAATCTCAGAACTTGGGAGGTTAAGTGTGAAGCAGGAAAATCACCACAAGTTCAAGGGCAGCTTGGGGTAAATAGTGAATTCAAGGCCAGCCTAAACTACATAGTGAGACTCAAAAAACAAACAAAAAGTGAAAAACAAACAAACGAACAAAATATCCAAGACGGACGGAGGCTCTTTCCCCTGTTTTGTCAACGCTTATGTTACTTTCTTAAATAAAGAAAAGAGTTCTTTTATTGCTGTTATTGTGGAGACTGTATTTTAGTCTGATTTTGGAAAAGATGACATATACTCTGGTTCTCTTACAGCAAGCAGTCAGTATGCTAAGTTATAATAACTGGTACTTCGAACGTCCCCCCACAGTGGATTCTGGTTTATGGAAAGAAATCAGAGTATCCGCACTCACAAGTTCCCGTGTGTTTAGGTGCCGTCTATTCAATGACGACATTTCCTATCTACCTATCTATCCATCTTCCGTGCCTGTGTATGTACAATATACTCGTCATTTGGCAGTTGTGTGATGCATTTAAACAAATACGACCTGTTGTTTTGGCGGGTGGGTTTTGAGTCTAAAATCAAAACATCGTTTATGATAAGTTTTCACTAAAACATAACAAACACGCATTCACTTATGCAACAATTAAAGCATACTGAATGTTAAAATTATTTATAATGCATTATAATGGTTATAAATAAAAAATATTGTCTCAATGTTGTCAAACTGCTTTGGAAATTAAGCAAGTACAATATTATTCTCCTAAATTAAGCAATCTAAAAATAGGATATCTGGTAGCAATTCTAATAATGTAAGTTTATTAAAATAAGGTTGTATGTGTATTGCTATTATCACATACCTTATATAGCTTCTGTTGCTTACAGGAGTACAATTGGTCATTTAGTAATTAAATACTATTCTGAGACTGAGATTATCATACAGCTTAGAGATTGTTTTTATAAATCTATTAAACACTTCTGTACTTTGTTTTAAAGCCACTATGCTCCAAAAGAAACAAAAACAAAATTTTTTAAAAATTGAAAACTTGCAAAATACCAAATTACTTTTACCATCAACAGTAAAAATTAAATGTAATTTTTTTCTTTTACCAACATTTCCCGGGCATTTTAATGTCATTGACAGTAAGGTACATAAAATGACCCACTGTTTCCATGGGATTTGTGCAACTAAATGTTCATCTTCAACTGCTAGTAAAGAGAAATATGTGGAGGTGTACAAGGTACGGGTGAGGCAGGATTGGGATACTAACAAAATTCATCTACTCAGTGAAATCCTGAAACCCAACTTCTCATCAACCGTTACTTCAGGACAACTAGAAAAGAAGTCAGGATCTATATCCGTTACATCTCACAGAGCAACTAAAAGTGTGCTAAAAAACATACTTATGACTGGGAAGTGTAACTGTAAAGGGTCTCAAAATTGTGGTCTTAGCAGGAAAGACATGGCTATCTCCTTGGAGAGGCAAGCTGAGTCGCAGAAAAAGGGTTGTATGCTTATGTAGAAAAAAATGGCACATACATTAAAAGTGGTTCCATATTCTGAGGTTGGAAGGCAGGTAATACTTCATTTGTGAATTTATCCACTAAAGTACATGCTTCAGTATATTATTGGCCATTGTTCAATTCATTATGGTCCAACTGTTACATTTAGAAAAGAATAATATCAATGCCACTTTAAGGCTGTTTAAATCTAAATGGTTTAATTTGAACACTTTGCTAAGTGATTTGAAAAAAATAAAATAGGTCTCTATTTTCTGCCAAAAGCATTTCTTAATCGAGTACAACAATTCTACTTTAGCATGTTCGCTTTACTTCTTCCACTTGAGCTCCAAAGGAGTTCCTACTATGTGCATTCTTTTAGTGCTTAGAAGCAGCCTATGAAACAGCAGACTATATTTTGAAATTAATACAGCTCTCGGTGCAAGTCATGAAAATAGCCTCCCGAAGAGGCAAGATACAGAGAAGAGAGAAATCTCAATTGATTTTTTTTGATTAAGAAGAAACTAGAAATAACTTTTTTTTAGACAAATCCAGTTTCAGGAATAAACTACTAAGGAAAGGTATGACAGGACAGGGTAAAAGTATCTATATTAACCTGATAATTTCCACTTTATGTTACAATTTTAAAATGTTCTCAAAATGTTAGGAATTTTGGACATGTGATAACACATTTATTTCTGTAGTAGTCTAAGTAAAAATGGTCAGATACTAAAACTAAGAAACTAAGAAAGAAGTGGCAAGTATAAACAATAAAAAGATTTTACCACTTTCAGGAGACTGAGTTGTAACCCAACCCACTGACTTCATCACAGCTTTCTTCCATGTCGAATAACGAATTTCACTTTCTGGAATTTGAAGAATACACATATGAAAGGTAGTTTACAAAGAGGTCCCAAGTATCATACTATGTTACTTGGCATTGTTCATAAAGTGTTACACACCATTAAACTAAAGGGAGGCTTTACCTGGACTCATATCTGGGAGCACACAGGCAGGGACTGGTACAGCCACTTGCTTGCAAACTAGAGAACGCTGTGACAGGAAATGCAGCATGGGACTGTAGGAAGGAGGCTGGGACACAGCCTGCCTGCTGGGGAGATAAGGCCCTCCCCAACCAAGTGGACAGCTGGGTCACAAAGGGGAATCCCATTTGACCTGTTTTTCTCCTTTTAAGGATGTGCAGGGGGTTCTGACATGACAGGTAAGTTGTGGTAAGTTGTCATGTAGGAAAATTAGGAGAATCGCTGTTGATCCAATCAAAGGACTTAGCAAATACTTATTTTGAAAAGATTCAAACTGCATTCCCATGAGACCTCCTGACATCGTAAAGCAGGGCTTCTTCAAAGTGAAAACCTACAACAGGTGGACTAAACAAAAATGACCACTCAGAAGGGTCCTGAACCATGCCTCGGGTTAGACGTCTGTAAATCTTTCCAGCCTTCAAAGCCTCAAGGATCACTCACTTCAGAAGTTTTCTCGTCCCACTTCTAGCCTCTACTCCCCATTCCCACAGTACTTCACATACACCTCAGGGTATCAGCTGCCACAGTGAATCTGTAGGGTTTGGTCTACCTCCCCGCATACATACCAGTTTCTGGAAGGGGAAGGACTTCGTCTCATTCATCTCTATATTCCCAATATATATTCCTGGCCTCCAGCTGGCTCTGAACAATGATGAGCTGAAAGGACTATCTATACCTACCTGTCCATTAGTGTGGAGGAGCGGGATGTGGGGTGGAGAAAGGCAGAGAGCTGGCACAAGTGGTCAACCACAGGCTAAAGCCTTACACAGTAGCAACATGTCCTCCTCCTACAAAGTCATCTTAAAGCCTCTGCACAAAACCTCCTTGCTTTAGGAACAGCATAAGCATTTAGAGGTCAAAAAACTGATCTCAGTACCATTTGCTTACATATTTAAAAGCTGCTTTGTTTTTCAGAAGCAGAAATGTTTTTTACTCCATATTTTATGTGGGATTGCAAAAAATGTAAAACTTCTGACAGAATATCATATGATGGTATATGCTATACTTTCTAACTACAGAATCATTAGCATTACAATTCAGTTTCTTATGTATGGGAAAGAATGAACAAAACACTGGAAGTCTTCTAGAAAACTGAACAAAAAATACATTTGAAAACTTATTTCCCAATAGCTCAATACCCACTTTGATGTTCTCTTATGCAAAGTTTTCTAAAATTTCATTAAACCAAATTCAACACAAATAGCCTTGTTTTGCTATTCCTATTTTTTTCAATTTAAGAACTGCATCAAAGATGCTGATCAGAGCTTCTGGCTTTTGCTTAGTTTCCTAGGTCGGTGAGTGAAGCAGATACTCAATGCTCATTTACTTAAAATCTTGCCACCCTTGTCAGGTTCATCCTGCTGTACTGAATAGTTACCGGTATTGGTTGTTTATCAAAAGGAATTTGAATGTTTGCATTTGGTCATGGTAATTTTTAAAAGACAAGTTACCAGTGTCTGTTTGGCTAACTAATGTCCTAAAACCAGGACATCAGAACCAAAGATGATGGGGTACAGATATTAGGGGTGGCTGACTAATAGGGGTGGGTGACATTGGAGTACAGACAGTAGGGATGGGTGACTTCCTTCTCACTTTTAGAAAATACCACCAAGTGGTAACTGACAACATGGCAGTTTTATTCTCCTATACAGTGTAGAAGTGAATGGTTTTAAAAAGTGATTTTAGCCAGGCATGGTGGCGCATGCCTGTAATCCCAGCACTCAGGAGGCTGAAGCAGGAGGATCACTGTGAGGTTTGAGACCAGCCTGTGTTTCCAAGTGAGCTCAAGGCCATCCTGAACGGCAGAGTGAGACCCTGTCTTAAAAAGACCCCCCAAAAAAGTGATTTTAGTGTTTTCAAATAAGGAACTAACTCAAACTTCAGTATAGCCCAACATGCCTAGCAGTTGATTCTGAAACAGTACCTTCTACTATTTTACTCTGCTTTTTACCTTCAGCAGAAAGACAAACTCCTTCACCCTAAGTCATTGCCACAGTTATACCATTCAAAGTTTAATTATTTCAACGTACCCTCAGCGTTGATCTGAGGTTCAAACCGCTCCATTGTGACCGCTGACAAATCTCCAGGCTCGAGGCTCCAAACACCAACCCCTTCCGCAGCCCCCGCTGCCATGGCGGCGCCCAGCGCAGTGGTTTCCGGCATGGAGGGCTTCACTGTGGGGGGAAAGCTCTGTCAACAACCCTGTAGTTCCCTCTGTCTAAAGAGCAGGTTCTCACAGAGACACTACTCCCAGAGTTAAAGGTTGCAAGCTTGTTCCAGCACCATTTATTCTCAAGACTGTCTAACCGATTGAATTATTTTATCCTACTCATAAATCAACTGGGCACATTCACACTGGTCTGTTTCTATGTTCTTTGTGAATTATTTGGTTTTGTAGATTATTTTATTGGCAGAGACGCAAACCTCTGTCACTACCATCCTATCTTTCTCTTTCCTCTCTCTCTTTCTTGCTGTTGTTGTTGTTTGAGACAAGGTCTCATTATATAGTTCAGACTGGCCTTGAACTCACTTTGTACCCCAAGCTAGCCTCAAACTCAGGGCAAGCCTCCTGCTTCACCCTTCTGAGTGCTGGAACTACAGGTATCTTGTTTTATTATAACTATCCATGAAATTTTTCAATGTATAAATTGACTTTTTTTGTTCTGGTAAACATTGTTTTAGATTTACATTTCAATTGTATTGATCTGACGTTAAATTTCTGTATTTAGAAAGTATCTTGCTGTTATTTTTGAAGAAACTGCTTTAACACTTTAGATTATTTTGGTGATAATATGTTTTGCATGTTGAAAAAAAAACGCTTACTAACCTACTGGAATATACAGAATGTCTGCTTGTAGCTGCATCAGGATTTTGTTGCTGGTCATTCCTCCATCTACCTGCAAATGACTGAGTGGAATTCCACAGTCGCGATTCATAGCATCCAAAATCTGAAATAAATTGATGCAATTAACATAATGAAAAAAATACCATAATGAAACTTCATCACAGTAGTTTCTCTAAAAATGGCAGTCTCCAACTCAAAACCTTTCTAAAGAGCTCCCAAAGCCTACAGAATGGAAGTGAAACATCTTATTCTGATCTTTCATGCCCTCCATGATCTGGTTACAATCGCTGTTTCCTCTCATTACACTCACCCTGAATTTAGGCAAGCGCAACAATTATTCTGCACCCCGGTTTTCTGTCTTC
The DNA here is from genome assembly GCA_004027595.1 of Dinomys branickii. NCBI lineage: Eukaryota > Metazoa > Chordata > Mammalia > Rodentia > Dinomyidae > Dinomys > Dinomys branickii. Next base: position 19,844 of record PVLD010019777.1, read on the forward strand.
ATGCCTGTGTATGTGGTGTTTCTTTTGCATAACATTTTTCGCCTTCCCAGTGCCTGGCAGCTAACTGGTACGTAGAAGGTGATGAGAGCTGAAAAGAATGTGTGTGTGTGCTCTTATTTAATGTTTACATGGGCTTCATGTTTCACTAGGAATGTTAGTATTTAGCATTCGGAAATTGTGAATTTAGTAAATATTAGGAATATTTAGTATTTAATAAATTTCAGGCACTAATATATAATTTACAAGTGATAAAAGTGAATTAAATGCAAGAAAACAGGCACATATTCATTACCTCTCGGGTTTGGAAACAAACAGCTTCTAATGCAGCAAAAGCAATATGGCATTTATTGGTGAACTGAGTAAGTCCACAGATTATCCTAAAAATACACATAAAATTTTCAAATTAGAGTTATATAGATGAGTCATTGATCTGAAGTGTCCCAAAAATGGAATGGGTGAATCTGGTAGACAGAAATGTACAGAGAAAGAAAGTTAGACATCATCAAGCAAGTAGAAACTTCTCACAGCCCTTATTCTTACATCCACATAAGGAAAAGTTCATGATTCATCTGGACAGGTAACAGTAATGTAAAACCAAACCGGCATTATTCATTTAGATGAATTCCATTTGCTGAACTGTACAACTTGCAGATAATTTTAAAACAAAAGGCAACAACATTAACACAGGTGTGGATATGGCCGGTACTACTACTATCTGCTGACTTATAACTTCTTCAAGCTTAAAGACTGAAATTAGTCAGCAAACAGAAAAGATTTGCTTGTGTTTCTAAATAATTTACAAATAGATAGGAAATTATTAACTAATTATGTATTAACTTAGTAAGAAATCAAGACCTCTGCTGGGCGTGGTGGTATACACCTGTAATCCCAGCACTTGGGAGGCTGAGGCAGGGGGATCATTGAGAGTTCAAGACCAGCCTGGGCTACAACATGAGCTCAAGGCCAGCCTGAACTGCATAGCGAGACCCTGCCTCAAAAGGACAAAAAGGAAAAAAAAATCAAGAGCCCTCCCCCAAAAATAGACTGTATTACCAATACCTCTCTGCTTTATGTTTTAATTGCTACACAACAGTTGTACATATTGATGGAATACAGTGCATTTTGATGCACGTATACAATGTCTGATGATCAAATCGGGGTATTTAGCATATTCATCTTTTCAACATTTATTTCTTTGTGTTGGAGCATTTCAAACCCTATCTTCTAGCTCTTTTGAACCACACAACGTATAATAGTTACCTAGGGTAATACCCACCCTCGTGCACTAGGTTCCCAATAAGGTGCATATAATCCTGAAAACGCTGGGACAAAGTAGCAGCCATAAGAAGTACCGACTTCTTTAGCAAGTTTTTCTAATATTAAAAAAAGAAAAGAAAAATCACATTAATATCCCACTTTTTAAAAGAAACATAACTTCTCAAAATTAGTACAGGGTTTTTGGTTTCCTATGCAATGGTATGACAGACTGTTCATAATTACAGTAGTATGCTGGGAGCAACAAACATTTCCCCTATATTGACAATGTTGACTAAAACATAACTCAAGTCAAAAGTCAAGGAGCCAGGAGTAGTGGTGCATGCCTATAACTCCAGCACTCAGGAAGCAGAGGCAGCAGAATTGCCAGCCTGAGCTATATAGTGAGACGCTATCTCAAAAAAAAAAAAACAAGAAACAGAAACAAAAAGAGGAGGAAGTAGAAAAACAAGAAGTAGTAGTAGCAGTGGTGCTGGTGGTGGGGGTAGCACTAGCAGTGGTAGTGGTGGTTGTCAAGGGATTAGATTCATTTCTTCAAGATGTTTTAGCTGATTTCCATTATTTTTAAGGTTGCTAATTAGGAAAAGGAATAGCCTCTCATGCATGCCTAATCAATAGTGCATTTCTGATTGTGTTACACAAAAGAGTGAGTAGGTGAGTTCAAATTAATTATCCATGGGCTGAACACAGCCAGATTAATACTTAAATTATAGGTATCACACTTTTAATGCTCACTGTAATCTAGAAATTAAAACTCCACTTCATCAGATAAATGTAACTAAACTACTTTACCTGCAGATTTGGGCTATCTCTGGTGTTCAGTTTTACACTTGGATGATTTTTATGCCCTACCTTATCAGTAAATACGTCAATTCATTGTTTAACAAATCTTCACAAAGTAGTCTCTTTTGTATAAGTCAAAGTTCAAATAGAGATTTACATACTTTATGGGTCACATTTGTGGGGAAGCAAAAGTGTTTATAAAATTGCAGAGGTAAATATTAAACTTTTTCATCAGAACATACGCACCTATTTCCTCTGAGGTCTTAATAATTCCAAGATTGTCTCTTAGCCAGCGTATAACAGCACCAGCTATAGCTACCGAACCCTAAGGGGAGGGGGGAGAAATCAGAGATAGAATGTATGTTATCACCATAAAGGTTTGCTTGAGCATATTCTCTATGACACTACCAGATGGATAAAATTCAAACAATTCAACACTGGAACTCACATAAAAATAATAAACTAGGTCACTAATGGAAGTTTTTCATGGCATAGAAAAAAGTGACTCGTCCAGGCCATCCTTGCATGCTTCTATACGTGGATATCAATCTTTTGAGCAGTTTGATTCTATACATTTTATCTATTGCTAAGCTACATTTTTATCTATTGCTGAGCTACATCTAGAATATATTTGCATTTTATCCACAAAGATACTGTGAGAAGCCACATTAAAATTTTTTTTAGTCTGGTTTTTATGTCTAATAGCAGAGAAAATTAAGGAAAAACCTTATCAGAGGCTAGATCCTAAGTAATTATTCCTTACAACTAGTCCCCAAGGCTTGGAGAGGGTTATAGCTATAAGCATGAAAATATACAATCCCAAGTCAAATGAGCTAGATTCCAGTTGTAGCACTTTACTGTTATGTGATCTCAGGCAAATTACATACGCTTTTTTTTTTCTTTTTCCGGTACTGGGGATCGAACTCAGGACCCGCGCTTGTTCCACTGAGCTATATCCCCAGCCCTACATACGCTTTTTATTGTATATTTTCTTGCAACAAAGTCTTGCTATCTAATCGAGGCAAGCCTTTAACTTGCTACGTACCCCAGGATGACCCTGTGATCCTCCTGCCTCAACTTCCCAAGTGCTGAGAGCTACAGGCACGCACCACGTTTGGTTACTTAGGCTTTATCGAGCTCCGCTTCTTCTACCTATGGCGACTGTAACAATACTTACTAAACAAGCTACCACGAGGCTCTATATGAAAATACGTATGAAGGTTCTTACTGAACATAAATATTACATTCATGATTTTTTTTCCGGTACCGGGGATCGAACTCAGGACCTTGCGCTTGCCAGGCAAGCGCTTATGCCACTGAGCTATACCCCCAGGCCCCCTCATTGTTTTTTAAATGTTAAAAAAGCATCAGCTAAATTCTCTCAACAGGTGAATGGGTAAAAAGCGGCATTCCCACCCAATGGAATATTATCTGGCCCTGAGAAGGAATGAAGTACCAGCGCACGCTACAACACGGATAAGCCTTGAAAACATTACACAAAGTGACAGAAGCTAAGCACAAAATACCATACACACTATTGCATGATTCTATTTATATTAGGTGCCACCGAGACTCGAACTCGGATCGCTGGGTTCAGAGCCCAGAGTGCTAACCGTTACACCATGGGACCACTCACTGACTCTAGCTATATTAAATGTCTTCAATAGGCAAATCCAAAGAGACAGACAGTAGATGAGAGCTTGCTTAGATCTGGAGGGAGGCCATTACGGGGTTTCTCTTTGGGGTAAGAAGATATTCTAAATTGCTACTGATGATGATACAGATCTTTGAATATACTAAAAACCAGTGATGTATACTTTAACAGGATGAATTCTGTGGTATATGAATTATGTCTCATAAAGATATTATAACAATCCTGAGGGCAGAGAATGTGTCCAAACACATCATTAAGAATTCCATTTGTTGTCTGAAATTAATTTATGTAGATAATTAATGTAAGTCACATAGACCAAGTAACTTGAAGTCAAATGTCAGGTAATAGTAAATGTAAGAAGCGGCCACCAGTTTAACTGCATTACAAATGACATCCCTTCTTGCTGTCAGATGTTAGGATATAAACAAACTAGAGAGTGAATAGACTGATATGTTCCATCATTCATAGCCTAAGAAGGCACTATATATTACTGCAAAGGTGCAGAATGCCACCATTTTCTTTATGAAGTGACATTTTATTTTAACTATAAAAATTATTTGAGAAGGAGACTTGACATAGCTGTGCAGATGTAATAGGGATGGGGCTGCGGATGTAGGTCAGTGGCAGAGCGAATAATTTGCTTTGCTGTCAGAGGCCTTGGGTTCCACCCCCAGCACAGGAAAAACAAAGTGAGGGACAGACAGAATACTTAGGGACTCGAATCCACCTCCCCTCCTCCCCAAAATTCTTAATACACGAACTTTGATATGTTTACATATTTAGGTGAGACCATTCATTCAGGACTAGTAACTAAAATTTCCATTTAGAGAGACTTGACCTTACTCTCAAATTTCCTTTGAGGCAGGTAGGTAAGAGATAGTAGATGCCAAATACTAGTAAATATTAGAGTTTTTACATCAGTGCTGTCCAATAAAAATAAAATGGGAACCATATATAATTTAAATTTTTGCTTCCTCTAAAAATTAAAATAATAATATTTTATTTAACTTCATGTTAAAATTGTATTTTAAAATATAATCAATATTAAGATTTTAGAGATGGTTTTTGTACTCTTCAAAATCTGGTATATACTTTAGTCTTTTATAGAAATGTACCCTATAGTACATTTCCATGCAGGCTAGCTACATTTGTAATGTCAAATACACATATGTAGCTAGTGCCTGCCATACTGGGCAGAATAGCTCCTGACCTAATTGATAAAAAAAGTATCTCGTCTCTTCCCCTTATAGTCTCAAAAGACACTGTGCTTAAATGGCATTTAACTAAGAAACCCATGCATTTTCAATTATTTTAGATGAGTGAAGTTACCCTATTAAAGTTTTAAAAAGCTACTGGTCTAGAAGTCTAGCCCAGAGTGGTTTTATGTCTATCAGCTATTGGGACGTTGTATCTTCGGGAACCAAGTACTGATGGGCCTTATTTACACTGACAAAGGTGGAATGCTAAATGCTTAGACAATTTTTTAAAAGAGGAAGCAATATGGTTTAAGCAAAAGGAAAATCAAGATTTCTACGATGAGTTGAAAACCCAGGCATTATTCTGATTAAATTGCAAAAATATAAACATACTGCTAAGGCTTCAGAAGCAACATATTTTTAAATTTTGTCATGAGAGGTATAGGTATTTTGTTGCCACTGAAGAAATAGATCCAATATAAGAAAATAAAAGGTGGATAAAAACACTTATCTATAAGAAGTATATATAAAGTATAAAATTTTGTACAATGACATAATACACTGTATTACTAGCATTTAAAGAAATTAGTAAAAATGAGGAACCTCAAAATTCACAAAAGATATGTGGTCTTCTGAATTCGGAGGCAGAAGATAAAATGGAAGAGAGTATGCTGCTTACAAGCTAGACAGGAAGAGCAGAGAAGAGCCCTAAAATGGTACATAGAAGATGACTCTCTACTTGTGTTCAATTAAATTACCCCAAGTTACATCCTAAATATAAAGATCCAATACATCAGTGCAGCGTCTACAAGTAGAATCTTCCCTAGTTCCAACTCTTAACCCATTGGAAAGGTGTATGCAAGCCTAATAGTTAGGCTCTAAGGAAAACACAATGGAAGGGAGAAAGTAAGAGAAGGGTAAATTAAATGGTAACAGGACAAGAGGAATAAATTATTTAAAAACTGGACACGGAGCCTGCAAAGTGAAAGGCTAAGAAACAGGCTATAGGAAACTAGAGTAAAACTAACTAAGTAGTGCTAATGTAATTGTTATAGCAGGCAAATGTACTCTTCCTCCAAAGCTCCTTGACAAGAATGCCACGGCCACAAACAACAGTAAACATGAAGGAGAATACTTTGGGTATAGTGGAGTTGTATCTTACAAGGCAGTTGGGGTTAACACTGGTTAAGTGTACAGAAAAATCATGCAAAATTAAGATTATTCTTCAATTGCTTAAAATCATCCATTAGGCACAGTAAACAGCTTTATCTATACTGTAGTACTATGTAGATTTATGTGTATAATTTATACTGTACTTAATTTATATACAGTACATTTCAAGTACAAAGTCCAACTCCATGACATTTTTAATGTCAAAGAAAAAGCGAACACCAAGATACTTTTCACTGACCTCAGTAACAAGTCAGGGAACAGAATTAAAATGCATTTCTTAGCCAAAAGAATGTACTTCAGGAAAATACATTATAAAAGTCTACAAGCCATGCTTATAAACTATGGTGACCACTAAGGTGGTCCCACCTCTTGGTGTTCACGCCCTTTTATTATCCCCATCTCCTTTAGTATGGTGGGACCTGTGACCTGCTCCTAACCAGCAGAGCACAGCTGACAGGCTGTATGCAACACTGCATGTGTCACTGCACTGCATAAGATCACCGCTGCTGCGTCTTATGAGAAGCACCACATAACAAGGTACTGCAGGTGACTTCTAGGAATTGAGGGTGGTTTCCAGCTGACAGCTACCGAGAAACTGTAAGAATTTGAATTCTGCCAACAGCCTGAAGGGGCCTGGAAGCAAAAGGAACTGATCAGATCAAAGCTTCAGCCAAGACCTTACTGCAGCCTTGTAAGACTAAGCAGAGTACCAGCTAAGCTGTGCCTTAAGTCTGGACCCATGGAAACTAAAGAGATCATGAATGTGTGCAATTTTAACATACTTAAGTGTGCAGAAATATTGTTATATAGCAATAAATAACTACTGCATAGGCTTACATCTCAAATGCAAAATCTATCTCAAAGAGCATTAAAAATTTTACAGCAGGGCCAGGGATATAGCTCAGTGGCACAAGCACCTGCCTGGCAAGCGGAAGGTCCTGAGTTCAATTGCCGGTACCAAAAAAAAAAAATTCTACAGTAAAATATCAAAAAACAAATGGATAAAGAGAGAGGAACCCTCTGTGATGCTTATATTTAAAAAGGAACATTCAGGACCCCTTCTCTCTCAGGAGCTATTCCTATTCCCCACTCCTATTCTCCAATAAATTTTCCTACTCGTAAACAAATCAAAGAAAAAGGAAAAATGGCAGAATAACATAGAGTTTAGTATTTAAATAATACTTATTTCCGACTATCTACCAGGTTGCTGGGACAGACTGGCATAAACACGAAAAGTATCAAATCCGATGTAGGCTCAAGTTCATGATCATATTAACGGCTCCCAAAAGGAAGGACTCCGTGTTTTGAGAAAAAAACCTTAGTGATGGAAGAGAAACAAGGAAAAGGAAAAGTGCAGGTTTGAGAAGGAGACATAGTCTTCACGGAAGACAGGAGGAAGGCAGGACCACTTACTGACTGTGCTCTGTTTTGCTCCCAGTGCTTCCACAACTGAGAAAAACCTTCAACCTAGAAAGGTAGCTCAAATGGAAGGAGTTAGTAGGAATGTAACGTTGGAGAACAATTTTAAGGATTCTGTTCCCCAGGTCCTTTTTACAGATAATGAAAATGAGAGTTCAGAGATGTTGAAATGTCAGGCTTAGAATTACCTCCTGGGGGCGCAAGTTTACTTGATGAAAAGGATGACTTAGGATTTCAAAAACTCCCGATTGTTCTACACAAAGGCTATGGCTTCTCGGCCTTTTGGGTAAGACCAAACAGTACCGAAACACAGACAAAATACAAAAAGAAGTAAAGGAACATATGCAGTCTTAAATACAGAGTAATATCTAAGGGCAGATGTGGAAATGTACAAAAATGGTGGACTGAAACCTCAAGCATGATAGGTCCTGGTTTATTATTTTGTATGTGCAGAAGTGGTGGCCTGGAACTCGCTCCTCCAGAGAATAGGTGTTCAAAGTGCTTTCTACAAGACAGGGAACAGAATCAAGCCCAGTGCTTGAAACCAGGGAATAAGTCGTGCTCTTCTACTTGTGTAGTGATTCTCGAAAAACAAGCAACTGTCTTCCTTGCTCACTAAGGGCATATGGCTTAATGGAAGATGAGACTAGAAGAGAAAATTTGTAAAATACATGAATACCTGAAGAAATCTACAATAAGAAATCAGCCAACAGGGGAAGGGTATAGCTCCACGGCACAAGCGCTTGCCTAGCAAGCCAAAGGTCCTGAGTTCTATTCCTGGTATCAAAAAACAAAACAAAGAAAATAGCCAACAAACCTAATATCTGGAATGGACTCCATTCCTTTCTGGCCAAATCTTAAAAATAAGTAGACTGAAAGTACTCAATGAGATAAGTTGAAGCATGACTTCCATTAAAAGACTTTCATTAGGGGCTGGGGATACAGCTCAGGGGCACAAGTGCCTGCCTGGTAAGCACGAGGTCCTGACTTTGAGCCCCAGTACAAAAAATGAAATAAATAAATCAAAATAAAAAATCAGCTTTCATTAAAAACACACAAACATTAAATTATAAATCAAAAGAAAAAAGTAAAAAGTAGGTGGATCTGAAAAATAAGTCATTTAAGTAAAAATATTGAATTAAATTTTTAAAAAATGTAATACATGGGACAAAGTCTGTAAAGACGTGATGACTAAATTAGTGTTGCCATACACTGCTGGTGGGGCATCACTGTACAGCTACTAGGAAAGATGGTCTGTAGAATCTACACGAAGTTACACACACATAGTCTACAACCTACAGCGTCATACATATACATCAGAGAATACATACAGAAACATTCATATTGGCATTTTTCATAATAGCCAGATACCAAAAGTGACTCAAATGTCATCAACAATGGAATAAATACTAACGTATGGCAATGAGAGGACACACCAGCTATAGCTAACAACACAGATGAATCTCATAAACGTAATGTTGAGTGAATCAAGCCAGAGCAAATATATAGTAGAAGACTGAAACACACATGCATGTGGCCTCTTGGATTCTAGCTTATATTTTTAATATATAAACTATTAAACTCATGCAAAACTAAACTCTGCACACTTAAGTGTTAGAATGACAAGGAAAGTAAAAAGTACTTGATAGAAGGGTGGTGTTTACCTCCGAGGAGAGGGAAGAGACGGTAAGGAGTGGCATGCAGGGTTCCTGGGTGTTGGCAGCATTCTATGTGCTGACCTGGGCACACGTCTCCCTCTAATGATTTAAGAAGCTATACAGTGATATTTAGTGCATTCTTCTGTGTGTGCCGTGTATTTTACAACACAAAAAGGGATTTTAGGGGTTTTCTGTTTGTTTTAAAGAAAGAACTTGGAAACGGAAGGTAGACACGGAGAAACTCACCAGGGATGCAGCACAGAGAAACAAAGAGATTAAGAAAACATAAAAGGGCAGTTAAGAGACATGGAGGATGGGTTGAAAGGTTCCAATATTCATCCAATAGCAATTCCAGAAGAGGATGGAGGTAATGGTAGAGGAGCAATATTTGAAGAGATAATTGCTGAGAATTTTCCAGATCTGAAGATAGACTTGGATCCAAGTACCTAACAGGATAAATACAAATAAATCCAAACCCAGGCACATCATAAGAAAACTACAGAGCATCAGTGATAAAAGATGTTAAAAACTCTCAGACAATAAACCAGATTATGTACAAAGGAACCACATTTGGACAGGAGAAGTTTCATTAGCACCAAAAATAGCCAGAGGGGTTGGGACAAACAATTATTAAGCTAGGATTTTATACTCACTCCCAAATGAGGGCAAATTTAAAGTACAGGCTTACTATACTACATTCTTACTCAAAGAACTATAAAAGGATATCCTTCAGCAAGAAAAAAATGTGCATGGGAATATAAAAGGTCTGGGGCCAAAGAAATGATAGTGACACAGAAATGAACACAAAAATGTCAATAAACATGACTGACTCTTAATTGCATGAAAAACAGTACTAATGTCAAGGAAAAGAGAGCTACGAAAACTTTTAACAATATGAATATTAGGTAGAGGTAAGGGATAAAGCATTGGAGGTCCACAGCATGACTAAGCGATTAAAAATACTAAACAGGCTGGGTGTGGTGGTGCACACCTGTAATTCCAGAACTCAGGAAGCAGAGGCAGGGGAATTGCTGTGAGTTCGAGGCCAGCCTGGCCTACAAAGTGAGCTCAAGGCCAGCCTGAACTGCATAGCAAAACACTGTGTGTGTGGGTCTGTGCACGTGCGTGCATGTGTGCATGTGTGTGTGTGCGTGTATATACATATTCACTAAACAGCTACACATGTAGAAAAGCACATAGTTAACTATCTCAAAAATTCAAAAGGTACACACAAAAGAAAAATAAAAAACAAAAAATTTTATCATGCAGCTTTCAAACTAACAGAGAATGAAAGAAGCCTAAAAGGCTTCAGTTGGATTGTTATACTTTCGGTTTCTAAAAAGGGTATAAAGTAAAACTTTAATGTCCTAGACTTCTAGCCTAACAGTTTATCAAGCTAAAGATACGATTATTAAATATATGCTTTGGAAGCACTTATGAAAAAATTCGTATGAATTTACTGAGAAAAGATTTTACCAAGAAAGCATCATCCCCTATCCAGCTTAAAAATTTTTTTAAGTATTGTTAATTGCAAAAACAAAACTAAAGAAAACAGAAAATGGAAAAAAGTCCTACATGCCACTATTAACATGTTAACATACTTGTTTGTGTGCGTGATGGTGCTGCTGTTGCTGCTAGGACTGCAAAGTTCGCAGATAAGAGGGGACAGATGCCAACTGCAGTGAGAACAATTGCAGACAAAACAATTGCAGTCTTCCAGACTTAGAAGGAAGGAGATGGAGAGTGGGTTGGCTTAGAAATGGAGGCTCTGATGTTCAATCATCTGGATTTGCAGCCTAGGTCTGCTACCTACTGGCTGTCAAGTTACCTTGACTAAGTGACTCCAATTTCAGATTGTTTCTGTGTAAAACAATAGGATAAGGATGGTGTGAACAAGTGTGTTGTCATGGGAGCTAATGTCACTCTCTCAGTTTTAAAATTCTATGAGTCAAAAATCTGCATGAATTGAAAACAATCATAAAGCACAGGCTTGCTAAGTCTCCAGATGAGACAAAACTTGAAGAGTAATGCAGTGCAGAATAAAAGCAAATTCAGACTATATCAAAATAGGCCTAAATCACTATCATAAAATTAAACCAGAAGAAACAAAGACCTTAATTTAAATTAACAAAAAGTCCCGTACACAAATACACAATGGAGTAGACTTGGTTTGACAGCGATTCATTTGAGAAAGAGAGAGAGCTTGGTATTTTAGTACATGCTCTTGGGGCCAGCGGTAGGAAGGCGTTATTAGACTAAATTATGAACTGTCGGGCTAGAGTAGCACTTACGGCGAGAGGGGCACAAATCTAGCCTAAGCACAGGTCAGATTACACATGGAATATTGTATTCTGTCAAGGAAGACACTGGTGAATTGGAATACATCTAATAAAGGTACCTCAGAACAACCAAGCATCTAGAAAGCATGAGTTACATAGGGGCACTTCTTCCTGGGAGCAAGAAGACCCAAACTGATGGCAGCCTCCTAGTGTTTAGACAACTGACCTAGGTTCACCCCTGGAAGCGTTATTAAGCAGCAGTTTTGGGTGCTATCTCCAAACAGAAGCTGAAAGAAGGCTTTCCTACCCGGTAGGAAGTTAAGACTAGGTGATCTTTGTACCTGAGGCCTTTGCCAGGTCTAAAGTGTCTATACACTAACTGCTGACTCTTCCGTGCAAAGGGAAAGCAAGAGCATCTTACTACTACTATTATCGTTGTTGGTGACACTGACTATGTGCATGTTCTCAGTGCCTAGTACTATGCTAAGCGTACTCCATCAGGGGCGAGAGCGAGGAGAGAGGGCTCATAGGACTTTGAGTTCTGAGAAATGTTAAGATACTTTTCATGCATAGAGTACATATTTCACAAATACTTCTTTCCAAACAAAAGAGCCTGAGTCAGGGGAAGATTAGGCTGATTATGGGGGACAGAGCAGAAAACCAAATATTTGTCATGCCCTAGGCCTAACTACTAAGAAAATGTTTTAACTGCAACTAAAAATCTAAACTTGAAAAATCAGGCTATCTAGAAAATGAGCCTTACTAACTTTTCAGATCATCTGTATTCTTATATATTATAAGGCAGCTATTCCAAAATTAACTATACAGCAATTCTCATAAATAATCTGCCTTTACAAGAACGCTCTCTTTGACTTTATAAAAAGAACTTTCAACTCTTTCTCATCCAAATTTATCACATCCTACAGACTTATGCTGACATAATCCTACTATAATTTGCAAATTTTTGTTTTGGCTTTTTGAGACAGGGTTTCACTATGCAGTTCAGGCTGGTCTTGAGCTCCACTTTATAGCCCAGGTTGGCCTAACTAACAAGAATCCTCCTGCCTCAGCCTCCCTAGTGCTGTGATTACAGGTGTGTGCCACCACGCCCTGCTACAAACATGTTTCAGATAAACATTTCCCGGGATGAATGGGATAAATTGCTTCACTTTCTTTCCAACAGCAAATTGTTATATAAAATTTGTTTTAATGGGAAAAAAATACAATTGTTCTGTCTGCCCAGTGGCTCTCTGTGGAACACTGGAGCATTTTAGTTATGAAAACACAGAATTTAAAACTGGAACAAATGTTAGGAAGCAAGTTATTCCCTTCATTAAACAGAAGGGATAGAAAAACTTACATCGCACACTTATCAAGTAATAGTCCCATGGTGACACAATTAATTGGTATAATAACACGAGATAATGTAATCATAAGGGTTCTGGCCCCAGTTCAGACCCAGATTCTTTCCATTCCATCAAAGGTCAAGAAAAAAATTTTAAAAACGTAGTCTGATACAGTCAAATTGACCAAAACAGGTGCTACATAGTGCTTCTATTTTCATGAGCTCTAAAAGTCCTATCATTCACTGGCTGAAGAGAACTTACTTCTAATGCATAATATACTGGTTTGTCTCTGCCAAGTTTGTAAGCCACTGTGGTTAGAAGGCCATGCTCAGAAAATACACACTGTAGAAAAGAAAAAAAAAGATTTCATTGTGGAGAGAATGAAAAAACAGCATGAGAAAATTTATAAGCTAAAATGACACAGACACAAGGCAATCAAATCAATAAATCAATTTTAAGAATCTTACTCAAAATTCTGAGTATTAACAACAGGCTTATGCTGTGCAAAAATTTATTAGTTCTTCCAAATCAGATCTGCATTAAGAATGGGATGAGACCACAGTCACACTTGCCCATCAAAACAATTAAAAAGGCACATATAAAATTCAAGGAACAAAAATGGTTCTTACAGAACAATTCAAGTTTAATGATTTTTTTCATCATTTTAAAAATAAAATGCTAAACCTTAATCAAGATTTTGCAAAAGCTTTAGTTATGCTAATTCAAGTATTATATATATGTATATAAATTTGAAGAATTTCAATCTTTGAATTTAAAACATAAAACAACCTTATGTCCTGTATTGCACAGTAGGAAACATCCTGTTCCATACCTACAAGTGGGAGGAAGAACAGTAGGACAATTTTATTAAAGCAAAAAATGAACCATTAAATAATACCAATGACAATAAAAGTCATTACATGTTAGATAACTTTACTCTTTATATAGATAACTTTACTCTCTCTAGAATGTTTCAAAGATCAGTCTAGAAGAAAATGTACTTAGTGCAATCTTAATGAGAACAAAAATGCGGCTGTACTACTCAGTTTAGCATTGGGTCAGTCACAGCCCATGACTGTGTTTATGGAATTACAACAAATTCTATGTTCAGTCACAGTTATGTTACTACTAATTTACATGGAGTGAAACATCATGACTAACAACCACTCACCAATGGAGTTGGTGAGCCTAGGTCTACCATTTATAAACTAAAAAATACTATTGTCAGCTAGGCGTGGTGGCGCACGCCTGTAATCCCAGCACTTGGGAGGCTGAGGCAGGAGGATGGTTGCAAATTGGAGACCTGCCTGGGATACAAAGTGAGCTCAAGGCCAGCCTGAACTCCATAGCGAAACCATGTCTCATATAGACAAAAAAAAAAAAAAAAAAAAAAAAACAACTACCACTGTCTTCAAGCAGCGTAGAGAAGCTAGGCTAGACACAGAGTATGAGAGACTGGAGCTGAAAAGCTGGAACAAAAGTGGCTATTTAAGGCCCACCTTTCCTGTTCTCTTCGCAGGACAGAGTGGGATAATCAGAGCTGTAAGGTAACAGGTTGAAACAATAAATGAGTTTATTTTGTGGCAGTCTTATCAGTATAAGCATTGGACACTCATGAGTAGTTTTGACTTGCTCCAGGCAGATAAGTGTTCTAAACTGATACCAGTAATGGTCACAGAAACAGTTTTCAATAGAGTTGAGATAAGAAGGCTACTACAGGGGCGCAAGCTTAGGATTCTGTGCCACCTGCCTTGCTGCTGTGCTCTGTGCAGCTCCAGTTAGAATTGTGCTGGTGACGTCCCAGCAGGTAGGACAAGGAGTACAGGGGCTAGCAGAAGGGTCTTAGCAGAAGCTACTACCTGTCAGCACTATGTCAACAGCTCATACCAGTTACATTTTTCTTCTGCAACAAAAGCGAACCAAAGATAGGTTATTGGTTTTTTTTTCTTTCTGAGAAACATTTTGTTTAGGCACCATTGTTCTGGACAAGGTTTAGCCCAAGGTAAGTCTACCTCCCCTCAGTCAGGTAAGATACTTGGCCTGCTTGATGAAGAGGTGACACATTCAGGGATCACACGACTAATGAACAGTGAAGTTCATAAATACGTGTCAAATAGCACAACGTACAAATATTACGTCTACAAACTAAAACATACACATCACTATACCTTTTACCACCATGGCATTAACAAGGCTAAGTTTCAAGTTAATCTCTCTTAATAAATATTTATAAAGTGAAAATTTAATGATCATTTCATGCTTTTTCAAGGAGAAATTGTACCAAGTTAGCATCCATATAAGCACTATACTGATTATGTACCAGTTTTAAAGTACAAATTTGGTAAGAAGGCTCAAGGCAGTTAATAAACTGAATTCTTAAGTGAATGTATTTAGTTAAGTACTGACTGCTATTAATGTAAGAAGAGAATGCTTTGCTATCTTTAGGTGATGGTTTTCCAAGTCATACACAGGCAGCTCTTTCCCTCTTAAGTTATATTATTCCATCTTCGCAGTCATTAAGCATATATGGAACTTTCAGCATTTACACAGTCTGCTTGACCTGTCTCAACAGTGTGCTGTGTTCAGACATTCCAGGAACAGGTCTGAGCCGTCTGCCTTCTGCAGAGGTAAAGGTTGCTTGCTAACCTTCATAGCTATTAGACCCCTGAGCACTCTGGAGACGTGTGCTAATAATGATGCAGAGCTAGGAAGAAGGCAGAAGACTTTTTACACCTAGTAAGTACGTCTGGGGAGATGAGAAACAAAATGATACAGGTTCACTCTAGAACGACTGGAAGTTACAAGCTAAACTAAAAGTAAAATTGAGGCATTTGTCTTTTTCCTCATGTTGAAACAGAGATGGGTTTTCCACAGAACTCTGT
>PVLD010019778.1:0-35500 GCA_004027595.1 Dinomys branickii
CCTTGAAAGATGTGATTGATATAGTGTTTTAAGTAACTCTTTGGGAAAAAAGCATATTCCATAGTTTTAAACAGACTCACATATCTCAAAATATGATCCTGGATTGTTGATACAGAATAGTGGTCTTCTGACCTAGTTCAGATGATAATATTTATGGAGGTAATAAATAAGAAGACATATCTATTTTCCAGTTCACATTTAAAATTTATATATCTGGAATAGGTGTATTGCTGATGTCTGTGGTTTATTGAAAGGAACAGTCAATGCCTAAAATTTTCTTGACCAATTTTGCACTCTTGAATTTGGTAATCAGAATGACTGATCTGAAAACAGCAATATGCACTATAAGAACCATGGTTGAACTCCTACCAGTTTGTATGGTGAAGCTCTGCATCATTTCCAATGTTGGGTTTTTTATTACTTGTTATTGTCTTTGATTGTTTGATCAATTTTACATTCTCATGTCTGGTTACTAAGCAAATTTGGTGAAGATAACAGTATGTAATATAGCAACCACTGTTAATTCTTATCATTTTGTTTTGAGGTCATGTATGGTTTGTTTTTATTTTCTCTTCATTGTTGTTTTGTTTAACTTTAAAATAAAAAAATTTAAAAAAACAATACGTTTTATCTTTTGTTTCTGGTTTTTTTCCCTCCTATTTTGAGAAAAACAGTATAATATCATTACAGACATTTTAGAAAAAGACAATTTTGAAGAAGAAATCTCTTATATTTTCTCTTAGAGAAAGCACATCATATTTCTTTAAATTTATTTGTAATAAGCCAGGTGTGGTGGTGCATGCTTGTAATCCCAGCACTCGGGAAGCTGAGGAAAGAGGATTGTTGGGAGTTCGAGACCAGCCTGTGCTACAAAGTGAGCTCAAGCCATCTGAATTGCATAGCAAGACCCTGTCTCAAAAAGACAAAAAATTATTTGTAATTACTATATAATTATTGTACATATTTGTGGAGTACAGAATGATAATTTGATATATGTACACTATATGCCTGATCAAAGTAAGTTATCAGCACTTCCAGGTCCTTAAATGTATATCATGTCTTTGTGTTTGTAAAGATTCCTCATATTTCTTTATAAAATACATAATAAGTTTTTGCAAGCTATAGTCACCCTACTGATCTGTAAAGTAATAGAACTTATTCTTCCTGTGTAATTCCATTTAGATATTTGTTAACCAAAAATTTTCTATTTCCTTTTCTCCTTTTCCTATCCTCTAGCAATTACTATTCTACTTTGTTCCACCATTAGAACAAATTCTTTTAACTACTACATAAGACTGAGGCTATGCAGTGTGTACCATTGTGGGAATTAAATGCTCTTGATCTCAGCTAAGCCTAATTATCACCAAGAACCATTACTTAAAAATAATATCAACATCTGACTTTGAAGATTAATTTGCCAAATATTAGCTTTTGAGATACACATTCAAACCACAACAATTCCCATATAATTTTCTCCTAAAGCATTAGGAAGTAAGGTAGAAAATATAAGAAAGTTTACATAATTATATTTATTATATTATACATTAGCCTTGATAGTAGCTGTAGAACAGTACCGAATGATATTGAGAGGGTCAAGAATCCTCAAAGTTGTTGGATGCATCTGAATTTTACAGAAGATTCCATTCCTGACATTAATGTCACATTTCTAAAGCTGGAGGGACAATAAAGTCCTTGCAGTTTAGCTCATGGTTCGTTTGTATTTAATGGCAATATTTTAGTATATGCAATATCTTATATCATGTGCTAGATGTTTCAAGATTGAAGATAGGCACTTCCTTTAGAAGGGTAAACTATAATGGGGGAACATGCTCACCAAAATATGCAGAGCTCTGCATTCTTTCTGAGATGAGAAGATTAATGATGATAGAGTATATTCCGAAGTCCAGAGAAGATATGAATTGCTGTGAATTAAAAGGGTCAAGGTAGCCTTTACTGATAAGATAGATTTTAATTAGGACCAGAAGGGTGTTTGATAGATATCTTTAATGTGACCTATTCTAAAAAATTGGGGAAAGGAACCCTTAACCCTAAAACTATACAATTATCGACCTCTGTGATGTGCAGACTGAATAATTCATTTTTTTCAAACCTCTTTTTCTTTATTTCAGTAAGAGTTCATATTATCTAAATAATATGCCTCTCAGGAGAGCTTTTTTAATGAACTGTGCTATGAAAATAGCACACTGTCTTAAACGTAAAGCAAAATATCATAGAAATGCCTTAGAGCAATTTTATTTCATGAGTGCCTTTTCATTAGCAACTTTCTACATTTTTTGCTCTTATTATATTCGGAGTTCTATGTTTACCTTTCATTTAAGAAGCTCATTTTGTGACCATACAGAGACAAGCCAAAAGTAAGTGTGTGTGTGTGTGTGTGTGTGTGTGTGTGTGTGCATGCGTGCATGTGTGTATGTGTGTGTGTTTGGAAAGACAGAAGCATATGTCACAGAAAGAAGAAATTATGCATATAGTAGTATTTAAATAGACCTTTGAGTTATAAGTGAAAAGAAATATTTGAGATATGTAATTGTGACTGAAATTTTGACAAAGAACTGTGACAATGTTTAGGAGCATATGGGTCTGGGACAGAAAGGTCTTGTAATAAGCTTTTTGGAGCTCTGTTTTTGTGCTTCACATCTTCCTCTGTGTGTGTGTGTGTGTGTGTGTGTGTGTGTGTGTGTGGTGTGTGTGTGTGTGTGTGTGTGTGTGTGTGTGCGTGCACGTGGATTCATAACAAGACAGTCTTGATAAAGTATTTACATTTGCTTTGATGATGGAGCATCCTTCAAATACAGCAATGCTTTAATTTTAAAAATATCTTCATAAAATTAAATTTTAATTTAAAACTAGAATTAGAACAAAGTTTAAAAGTAGTACACTCAGAAAAAAGCAAATGCTTGACCAAAAGTATAAAAGTATTAGGAATTCTAAGTTAACATTATGTCATGTTAAATCTTCAATCTGGAGCAAGAAAGGGGACAAGACAAATAAGTTTTAAAATTTGGCTACTAAGGTTCCCAAAATGAACCTTGAAAATTGTTTTTGTGCATACACAAGAAATACATGTGATCTAAATAAACTCAGCTTTAGAGACTGAAATGTTTGGAGTCCAATCCTCTTCTATGATTTCCTAGCTGTTCTGTATAAACTACTTAGTCATTGGAATTGCTAACTTCACTACTCCTAAAATCAAAATAATGACCTTCATTCTGTAAGATATAAAGTTTTTTTTTTTTTTTTACAGTACTGGGGATCGAACTCAGGACTCTGCGCTTGCTAGGCAAACGCTTATTCCACGGAGCTATATCCCCAGCCCCAATTCTGTAAGATATATTAGGCAGTATATGCATCCCACATATAAGTTAAATTAACCACAGTTAACTTTTCTGAAGAAATTGTTATAATAGTATTCTAATATTGAACATATATGAGCCAATTTAACCCTGAAAGAATATCCTGAAGTAAGTACTATCATACTCATTTTATAGATCAAAGGATTATTACATGGAAAAATTATCTTTCCCAGGATTACCAAATCAGGAAGGAACAGAGCAAGAAATTCAATCTGAGGTGAGGTTTATATGTAGAAACTCCTAGACACCGTGTTCTACACAAATAGTGACTAAGTAGAATAGTATTATTGTTACTCCTAGGCTTCCTGTCATCTTGAGCTACTGCCACTTCTGCTCCTTTTTTCAAATTTCACCTTTAAAAATGTTAATATTAACACATCATTCTAGGTTCAGGAACTTTTAATGATTATTTGATTATCAAAAATGCCCTTAAGTTTGGAGTTGTTTCACATAGATATAGATCTTGTCCAATTGTTTAACTTGAGCCAAAACAATGCATACATATAAAATTTATATCTGTAATAAACTCTATAACCTCATGCTGGTGACCTACTTTTCCCCAAGCCTGTAGTGCTTACTACCTCTTCATTGTTTTGTTTTTTCTCATTAAGCAGAAGTTCTTTCTACTCCCTCCCAAATTGTCCCTCCCTGCCAAATTGAGCTAGTAAATACAGTAGCATGCAGTTTATGCCACAATGCATTTTAGTATGGAATGAAACTGGTTTATTGAAGTCAGTATGTATGAGTAGCCCATTTACTTATCTGGAAATAGTTTTAGAAAATATTTTCTTCTTTTTTTCGGCATTTTATTTGACAGCTTAGTAGATACAACAAAACAATTCACTGTCAAATATCCTAGAAAAATCAATGCATGGTTTATCTCCTTGCCTTTTCCCTCCAGATTTTATTATATATTACAATGGACTTCTTTCTATGAAGAACAATGCCGCATTACTTGCATTATTTTCTCTACATCTTGGCTAATATTTCACCGTGTAGGAAGGATATTAGATAGGAAGAGTTTATCTGGTCTCATCTTCTACTGCTTTATGCATTTATTCATCAATAATATTATGCACCGTTTTAAAAGAATGTGGTTGGCCTATATATAGTGACATGAAATGATGCGCAATATTTATACTAAGCTGCAACAGCAAGTTTCAAAACTAAACATACTGGTTATGAGTTTTGTATTTAAAAGAAAACAAAGTTTTTCAGTGTATGTATGAGCACCTAGAAATAAGTTATGAATAGATATATACCAAAACATTCACATTACTTATTTTTGAGAAACAAAGTTACTTTCATACAGGGACAGAAAGGCCAGGTGAAGTATTCTTTATTATTTTTACATTTTTGTATTGTTCATTTTTCCCCCATGATATATCTAGAGTAATTAGAAATGAAGTTATAACATTCCTGTTATTGTAAGATTCCATTCCCATGCAAACCAAAAGAAATATTTCTGAATGTGATGATATTATCATCTAAATGTTTAGATAGATAATTCAAAACAGTAAAACAATTATGATACTAAGAGACAGAATATGAGAAGTTTCATTAAAAGAGGTTCATGTGTTTCAGGTATTAGTGGAATATTGCCGAGTATTCAGAAAATATAAAGTGAAAAGCAGTACCTGGGTGGGAAGGTCATAATTCTAACCAAGTTGTTGAGCTTGGAGAAGTGACTGTCTTCCTTTATTTAGCCAGTTGCTCAGAACATGGTTTGGTATAGTCTACAAGAAATTAGTATAGTCTGTAGGAAAGAGGAAAGAAAATGATCTATAAGGGAATGATCTTGTGAATGTTGAGGTTTTTGTGCTGGGCAGGATGTGGAGATTACTTTTTCCATGTACTAGTGTGCTTTGCAAATCCCGTGAAATTCTAAGGAGGAACAGCTGAGACTTTGGATCTCAGAACCATGGTTCCTCCCATAGAAGCTTCATTTCACCATTTGTATTACTCAAAAGTTATTGATCAAATTCAAACCTTGTCAGTTTAGCAGGGAAAACAAACCTAGAGGGATAAAATGTTTCCTCTGGTCCTGGAGGTACATGTAGCAGTAATAAAGGGAAATAACCAGCTTTTACAAGTTCCTAGTAGCAATCATTCAATCAGTGCGGGTCCAGGCAAAAGGATGACTTCACTCAAAGATATGAGATTGCAGTATGCTTCACTATAAGTCGTAATTAAAGACCAGACAATTCAGACTAAATAGCATACATGACATATCTGAGAGATGTGAGAGGAAACAGAGGCTTTACTCTGGAACCATTTAAGAAGAGTAATGAGCTGAGCGTGGGGGCTCGTGCCTGGAATCACAGCACTCAGGAAGGCTGCAGCAGGAGGATAGATTCTAATTTCAAGCCCAGGCTGGACAATTTAGGGACTTACTGAGACACTGTCACCAAAAAAAATACTCAATAAATAAACAAACTATGTGGCTAGAGCTAAATGTGAAGGTTCTTGGTTCAATCACTAGCACCGCAATTAAAAAACATACGAAAAGTTTATCCACTATGATACTTCACAACGCAGGGGGTGACCTTAACTCTTTTCTTTTTCAACACTATGATAAAACTGACAATGTAGCCGGGCGTGGCGTCACACACCTATAATCCCAACACTCGGGAAGCTGAGTCAGGAGGATCACTGTGAGTTTGAGACCAGCCTGGGCTACAAAGTGAGCTCAAGGTCAGCCTGAACTGCAACTCAAGACCCTGTCTCCAAAAGACAAAAAAGAAAAAATACTACGTATGATTTCCTGCCTAAAACTTTTAAAAAGAACACAATAACAGTACGTGATAAACTATATTCAAGACATGAAATATTAAATTAAGAGACAATGAGTGATGATTGGGGGGAACAAATGCTGACGTTACAGTTGCGCCGGCTTACCGATCTTAATGTTTCCATGCTCTCTTGTGAAGATAGGGGACTTGGGCAGAGATGGCGAGTGACGCCAAAGGCTCCAGAGCTGAAGAGCAAGGAGAGAGCTGGAGAGAGGAGGGAAAAGGGAAGAGTGAGAAAGGGGACGGCAGGGCTGGAAGGAGGGGAAGGAAGAAACAGAAGGAGGAAATGGAGGCGAGAGAGGGAAGGAAGGAAGGAAGGAAGGAGACAACTGTAGGTGCTCTAGAGATTTTCGAAGTTCTGTCTGGTCTTCAGGTGGTCAGGGAACGTATCTAAAGAAGCTGTTGTGGCTGGGAGGGAAACATCTAAAGAATAAAGACAAAAATACTAAGCTCTAGACTTGTTTTTAGAAAGAAGCCTTTTTCCCCCCAGTGTCCATGAGGTTGGTAGTTTAAGACACAGCAGGTGGCACCTACAGAGGGACTTGTTCCAATACACTCCAAACTATCCCTACGGTGGACACCTCAAGCAAAGAATCTTACAAGCAAGATTTAAAAACATCACGTTCTTTCCAAGTGACTTCACAGCATCCAGAACAACGGCCAAATATCAGCGCTTATTTTAATTTTCTAAGGAGTTATCTGTGGCTGACTGTTTCCATAGATATTATTCTGTAAGTTCATGCACCATTTTACAATTGAAAAATCAAATATTTTACAGAAGCAATTAGTTACGAATAAAAAATTAACAGAAAGATAATCATCTGATTATGATTTGTGAATCAGGATATCCCTCAAACTTTAAATATATCATCTACCTTTATCTATGAATATTATTCAGTAAAAGTAATTTATGAAGTGTTTTCTCTGTTGTTCTGGGTGAATTTTGAATCTGACCCATATGCGTGGAGGGTCGCTTCTTCTGAACTCTTTCCTGGAGCTTACACGGAACTTCTAATGATGTGACTTGATCAGCATCAGTCAATGAACAGTTTCTTATCGGAAAATGTAAGAAGCTCCTTTCCACATGGAGGTTGGAGTGGCTAACAGGCTCTTCATTTCCCCTCTCCTAACAATGTTGAAATTCTTGGAGGCCCTACTGATTCTATTTCAACAGCTATGATGTATCTGGCTTTATTTTATTCTAAAATGATTGTTCTCAGCTTTATAGAACTGCCATTTGTTTCATAAGTATTAAAACTAAGGTCATAGGCAGTCTAAGGGGTTTGGATGAGGGTTAGGATTTCTTCAAATTTTCCTTGCTTTTGTGGGTATATACAGCATACTAAGGTCATCTTGGGCTGAGGATATAGCTCAGTGGAATAAGCGCTTGCCTAGCAAGCGCAGGGTCCTGAGTTCGATCCCCAGTACCACAAAAAAAAAAAAAAAAAACGAAACATACTAAGGTCATCTTGCTTTCATTCCTATGGTCAATTAGCTAGAGCAAATTCATGAAAATGAACCCAACCCAGATGCTTCACTGACTGATTTGGTTGCGTGGGGCTGGGACAGAAGAGAAGCTAGGCAGGTGAAGGTCATTGAGGAAAATTTGACTACTGCAATGAAAAGATGAACATTAATAAGAGATTCAGCATACATAGTGACACTGAGAACATAATATGTAAGCTCGAATGAACAGAAGAGTGAAAAGGCTATAATTTTCAAATCTGTGATCGCACATTCCTGACAAAGGACAAGTCTAATGTTGAAGCTGCTAAATATTAATACCTGGGATAATATTATCAACCACTGGGAAATATCTGTAGTCTGAAATTCGCTACCAGACCTTGCAAAATGGTCTTTTCTGGAACATTATATAGGGAGAAAATGCCCATGAGATTGGAGTAATCCCGGGAGATGTTTGCAGAAGCATTGGGAGGACCGGGAGAGGTCTACTTGCCAGTCTTTCCTCTGAATTGCTAAGCTTTCTAGAAGGGCAAAAGGGCAACCACGTCAAGAACTCCTCACCTCAACAGAGAGCTTCTGGGAGACAGAAGTCCTAGCCAACTTGTCCAGAGGAGACTACTGTTAATAAATTCAGCAGACTTCAAGACATTTCAGTTTGAGTTTCACGATGCCAAAAGCATTTTGTTTCTGCCTCCTTTCCAACACAGCTGAAAAAAATAAATGTATCTCTGTTTTGCAAGTCTTGCAGATTTGTAAGTTTCGTTATGGAAGGTGATCTGCTTTGGGGGAGGTCAATTAAGTTATTTCTGAAAATAAAAATCCCACAGCGGGTAGATGAGGATAAATTATCTTTCGTCCAAGCTCTATGGTCCATGTCTAATGCTGCAGCATCTGTGAGTATTTTTGGTCTTAAAATACAAATATTAATAAGAGAGCTTTAACACTTCCTAATGGGTGCTAGACATAATGATGAGTGTTTACTTTCCCTGCTTAGAGCGCTTGAGTAAAATCTTATTTTAGTTAAGAAAATTGAAGCTTGGTGAATGCATGTATCTGCTTTAGTAAGAAATATACCATAACCTGGATGAAAACCATATCTGCTTCTTCCCTGAAAGAAGAAATGGGGAAGGGACTTTTCACATGGTGCTTGGTTTTGTGCTGTACCTCTGTGGATCCAATCCAGTAGTTCAGTCTTCCACAGGTTTTAATTACATATGTCAAGGTTGCTTTTAGTAGATTGCAAAATATACTACTCAATAGAATAAAGACATTAAGTCATGGAAACATTCCAGAGACTGCTCCAGATAGGTGGGTAGCCTATTTTTTTTCTTTTTTCATTTTTTATAGTATATTAGTACATATGTGTAGCACATCATGTTTACATTCCTTATGTAAAGCTGGTATGGGTATACATAACACATCTTAATTCTATTTATCCTGCGCCCTCCTCTCATCTCTTGTTCCTCTTGCTTTTTTGTTCATGTTTCCAGTGCATATTTACACTCTCTGTGTGGAGTTGGTGCATTAAAGAAGAACACAGCGTAATTCCTTTTTTTCTTTGCTTATCCATTCCCTCTCCCATCCCTTCATCTCTTGATCCCCTTCTGTTATGGTTCGAGTGTGGATGTTTCCCTAAGGCCTCATACAGTCAAGCTTCTAGAGTTTATGACTGATTCATGGATGTGAGTGCTACACTACCCCTGGGGCGGGTAGTTCACATATGATGTAAGAGAGGGAAAGAGGCTCATTCTTCTCCGCTCTTCCCCTTGTGTTCTTGTTGCTTTTGCTATCTTCTGCCACCATGAACTGTCAGCTAAATAAACCTTTCCTGCCTTAATTCTGGGTATCAGTTATTTTGTCCCAGAACTGAGAGAAAAGTAACTAAAAGAAAACCTGATATCAGGAGTGGGGTCATTGCTGTGACTATACCTGACTGTGTGGTTCAACAGCCTTTGAAAATGGCTTGTGGGAAGTATTTGGAAAGGTTTGGAGATTTCACTTGAAAGAGAAGAACTAGAACACTTTTGGCTGTTCAGTATGGGAGATTTTCATCAGAGGTCAGAGGACCAAAAGGCTGATAGAAACCCTGCTAGTAAAGACCAAGCTCAGGAGGTTTCTGTTGAGAAGAAGGACTGCATTGGGTGCTGGATTCCAGATGTTGTATGTTATGGCTTGGCAGACAGTTTGTTGGTGTTTTGCTCATGTCCAGAGACTTTCCTGAGGCTGACATTAAGGGTGACCAGCTGTTTAATCTGGAAGAAGAAATTTCAAGGCAGTTGAATGTTGAGGTGGTGGCATGGCTATTGTTGGGAGATTTTAGTGATATTTGTGTTGAGAATCAAGAGCAGAGATCCCATAAGGATGATTTAAAATATTGCGAGTTTGGCCAGAAAAGAAACTCCAGTTAAGCTATGGACTGAAAAGATAGAACAGAGGAGATCTCTATTGCTGAGAAAGAACAAGAGAGTAAAAAGGATGGCCTGAGGGCATCAAAAGAAGCAGCAAGTCTCAACCCTTTGCAGCCTCAAAACTGCAAAGATGAAAGATTTTACTTTGAGAAGAAAGACACAGAGTGCCATGATCCTGAATGACAGCAGCGGCAGCAGCATAGAAGGGCAGCGGCACAGAGAATTTGTTCCTCAGAATTGGATTTAGAGTGCTGAGCACTCCAGGCACTTGACTCCTATGGCCATGAGAGGGGAAAGCTTGACTACTGTTCCAGGTGGCAGCAGACCTTGGTCTCATCCACATGGCACTGGTTTTAGGCACATTCAGAAAGCAAGAGTTCCGAGGTTAAGAAGGCTTCTACCTTGATTTGAGAAGGACTGGGAGGCAAGGCATGCACCCCTGAGAAGGCAGTGTGTGAATCTGTGAGTATGTAGAAACATGTGCAGAACAGATCCCAAAAGGTAGGACAAGCCAGGAACGTGGATCATCTAAGGAAAGCTTCAAGGAAGGTCAAAGCAAAGCATGCCTAAGAGAGAGGCTGAGGGAGCTGTGACCACCCAAAGTGCCACAGGAGTGGAGTCATATAAGCCCTTTGGATCTCACAATTCGCCACAGATTGCTTTAGATGATGGACAGAGAACTACAAGACATGGTGTTTGCTCTGCTATATTTTGGACTTGCTTTGGTCCAAATATTTTGTATTCTCCTGTTTGCATCTTTTGGAATGGTAATATTTGTCTTGTGCTCTTGAATATTGGAAGCATTTAACTTTGTTTTCATTTGTAGAGGAGCTCTCAGGTAAGAATTTACCTTACATCTTGGAGGAGACTTGGGATTTGGGCTTTTCAGCTTTGCTAAAAAGTGTTAGGAATCTGGCATCTCTTAGGGATGGACTAAAATATCTTTTGCATAAAGGGATGTTTCTGAGTCTTTGGTGGCCATGGGTGAAATGTTTTGGAGGGCCATTGATTTCTACCTGGATGTCCCCCCAAATCCTCATGCGGTTATTTGGCAAGCTTCTAGAGTTTATGACTGATTAATGGGTGTGAGTGCTATACCTACCCTAGGGCAGGTAGTTTGCATATAATATAAAGGAGGGAAAGAGGCTTGCTCTCCTCCACTCCTCCCCTTGTGCTCTTGTTGCTTTGCTGTTTTCCACCACCATGAACTATTACCCTCTGCCATGTGCCACTCTGCCTTGGAGCCAACTAAGTATGGACTAAAAGCTCCATAAACTCTGAGCTCAATAAACCTTCCCTTCCTTATTTCTGGATGTTGGGTATTTTGTCACAGCAACGAGAGGAATGTAACTAAGACAAGTTCTCCTAAGACAATGATCCATCTCCATACTTTCTATTGTCTTCTATTTTGTTTCTTATTTTCACTATGGGGCTTTCATATAAGAGAAATGATGTGATATTTAAATTTGTGTCTTTGATTTATTTCACATAAAATTATGAAGTGCATCCATTTTTCTACAAATAGCACAAGTTTTTCTTTATGAGAGAGTAGTATTCCATGGTGCAAAATACCATGATTTTATCCACTCATTTGCTGATGGCCATACATGTCACCTCCAAGATGTAGCTATTATGAATTGTGTTGTTCTGTTATGGTTGATACATTGTGTCAACTTGGGGAGTCTAGAGGTTTAACTAAGTAACTCAGCAGTTGAAAATCTTGGGGTAAACAGGGTATGCCCTTACCCTTGTGGGATGTTGTTTATGTTTATTTTGGAAGCTTTAAAGGTTAACTGTGTGATTCAGGAGGAAGCCAGGGTGCTTACTTTGTAAACATCCTGGGCCTGTGGAAGAGGAGGGCATGGAGATTATGTGAGAGGTACACACCCCCTGGGTGGGGGCAGGCTGTTTGCAATGTAGGAGACAAAAGGAGGCTGCTTGCAGCCATTTCACCCTTTCACTTTGGTGGTTTTTGCTGTTCTCTGCTGCCCTGAACAGTTTGTCCTCTGCCTTGCGCCAGTCTGCCTCTGAACCAGCCAAGTATGGACTGAAACCTCCACAAACTGTAAGCTAAATAAACCTTTCCTTCCTTCATTTTGGGCGTTGGGTATTTTGTCTCAGCAACGAGAGAAAAGTAACCAAGACATGTTCTAAACATGTGTATACATGTATCACTGTAATAAGATATATTTAACTCTTTTGGCAAGACATCTAGAAGGGAAACATCTGGATCAAAGAGAATTTCTAGTTTTAGTTTTTTGTGGAATTTCCATAGTGGTTGTATTATTTTACATTTCTACCAACAATGTAGAATGGTTTATTTTCCCTGCAACCTATCCAGGATTTGTTATTATTACTTTTTTTAATAATGACTATTCTTTCTGAGATAACATGGCATCCCAGTATTGTTTTAATTAGCACTTCTCTAAGATCCAGAGATTGAAAATTTCTTTATGTATATATTGCCCATTTGTACTTCTGTGCAAAAGAAACAACCAAGTGAAAAGACAACCTTCAGCATGGTAAAAAATGCCAGCAATTCCTGAGCCAGAAGATTTATATGTAAAATATATAAGTAACTCAAACTTTTATTTTGTAGACCCACAAAATAAAAGACTTAATCTAAAAGGATAGTTTTGAGAAAAACTGTCTTCATCATTTTTACCTACTCTGTTCCTCATGTATGTGAACTTCAATGAGGGACTACAGCTTTGTATTACAATCTGTGTGGTAGCTCTCATATCCTATTTAAAGGAACTGGATAAAACCTCTAGAGGAAAATTAGGACGTTTGTTTAAAGGATCTCTGACTCTGTTTTAAAATATCCTTATAATACACGGAAACTGAAGCATAGCTAACAAATGAGTTCTCTGAATTGCCTTTTATTTGGCAGGTGGATTTCACTGCCTAGTGCTGGAAGAGAAGATAATGGAGATTGGTGGTTAAGAATATGGTCTATAAAATCAAGCCGCTGAGAGCTACCACGCAGTGGAGTCACTCACAAGGGTGACTGGGAGCCAATTACTTAAACTCTTCAAGTGTCAGTTTACTGTCCTAAAATCAAGGGTGCAGGGATGCCCAGCCTGCACAGATGCTGTGAAATCAAAACATTATAAGTGTGCAGTTACTGGCCGATTAGTTATGTGAAAATTTTTTATGCACAATGAGTGACTGAAAACTTTGCATGTATATATGTCATAGAAAACAGCTCCATGAAGAATATGTGTGTTTTGTTTTACCAGTTTACTTATAAAGCAACCCAACCAACCAACAAACAACAGCAATAACAAAAACCTAAAGCATGCAGAGACTTCCCTAAAGTGGGTTGGTATGCACATGCTTGGCATAAGAGGCGAAAATAAGTTTATGTCTGGTTTCAGCCGTAAGCTTCTAAGCATGGCCCTATTCACTCTATAGGCATGATGCAGCTGCCCTTGAGTGAGTACTTGAGTAACGGTTAAAACGGGAAGTCAGTGCTAGAAACGGTGAGAAGATGAAGCCCTGGTTATGTAGTTGGTAAGTGCTAGTGTCCGGATGGGAACTCAGACCTGCCTGACACTACTTATTTCTTACTAATGTCTCTGTCTCCTTTATTCTTTGGAATCTCCTGTCTGAACATGTTCTTGCAACCACTGGATCTTTCAACAGTTCATCCCTCCAGTGGCTCCACAGCGTCTGCAGGATGAAGGCAACCTCTTTGCAGCACTCACCTTGCTCTCTCGGCTTTGAAACTTGTCTCTGTCTCTGTTGCTGGCATACTGCTTGCCAAGGCCCTTGGGTACTCGCTCCATCCCTAGGGCACTGACTTGTAACTTGTCCACATGCAGTGCATTGTCATAGGGTTAACCATATTAGTTTATGCCTGAGATGTACCTGCTTTACCGGGCCCATTCTGTGATTTCCAATTCATCTGTTAAAACTACAACATTTTCTATAGTCCTGATTCACAAGGAAAGCTAACCACTCCCAGGGCACCAATCATAAAAGGAAGCCATCAGTATTGATGCTGGGAGCTTGATCATCTGATAACTCAAGTCTTGCTCTTTGTATCCAGTGAGATTTCTCTGCTCAGTCATGTTACTAATGCGTTGTTTCCAGTCTATGACTGCTACTGCCTGAGACCCCTTCCTGTGAAATGCCTGTCTCTTTTCAATACCTGCAGCTCAATGACTCATCTTGGGTAGCTGTATTTTTCTGGGACTCTTTCCATCAAATACTGGTTCTTCATTTTTGATTCACAAGTGTCAGACTTTTACTACAGTGGGAAACTCTCCCTTTTTTTGTGCTTCTTCTAATCATTCATAGGAATTTCTTCCAATGAATTGCTTATGTGTCTTATACCTTCTTGATGCCTACTTTTTTATTCCTGGACTCACATACCCACATGTGTGCTTTCTGTATCCTCTGCACATACGTATTGTACCAAATAAAACACTGCCCTCACCATTTTCTTATCACCGTCTCCTACTCAGTTTATGGCCCTGTAGAGTTCCGAAAAGGAGTTCGTTATTTCTTTTATGTTTAATATCTAGCACATTTCGTGGTACATAGTTTTTAATGAGTATTTGGATAAAGGAGCGCTAAATGGATGACATTCTACAAAATAAATTCATTGAGGTCAACTCAAGCAAATCCCAGTGCATGCTTCTCAGATAACTCTGCGCATCAATTTGAAGATGGTTGAAATTGAGCTTAGGATCACTAATGCTAGACTTGTGCTTTCGAATATTACATTTAGCTTCTCCATACCCAAAATGTTCTCCTGAGTTCAAGTGAGTTTTCATCCTTGTAATCTTAATTTAACCAATCTTGAAATATCACTGAATATATCTCATCACTAAATGAAACAGCCTTGATTAATTGCTGTGAGCATTTCAAAATAATCTGTCAGTTAACCTATATTTAACAGAAGCATGTGTAAAATTTATATGAGGGCCTTCAGTGGGAAGAAAGGATATTCTTGGAGACCTATAAAATCAGACTGATTCTTAACATTTCAAGTGAGTATGCTCTGAATGGTCCTATTTTCAGTAAATCTGCCACAAACCATAGTTAACATATAGAATGAGAAGAATTATTATTATTTTATCTTGGTAAATTCAGATCGTATTTATGTTTTTATGACTGCAGTTTTGAAAAATAATTAAATACCGCATTTTTTTTATTGTTTTTGCTTTTATCAGACTTACACTGATTTGACAACCTCATCTGAAAGCCATGTCCTTGCTGAATCCAACCAGTTTTATTCTTTGTCCTAGATAATTTTTTTCATACTTGTGATTTCTTGGAATTTTCCAGCATATGATCTGAGCGTGTTGTATGCTTGTTCTACTACAAAGGCCAGTGAATTATAGACTTTTAAATCAATTTCCTGTTCTCTTTCCTTGTCTACCTTGTTAGATATCTATTTATTGCAATTATAAAGGTAAACATTTTCAGCTTTCTATAATGAACACTGACGATAAACATAATTTAGTGGACATAGATGATGTGCAAAAAACATGTATGTTCAATGCTATGATCCCAATTTCCCAAATGAAACATTATTAATCAGTGAAATAAAATAACATGGAGTTTATTGTACAACTAATATAAAGATAATTTGCACTTTAAATCCATATCCACGCTCAGTTTTGGATCATCTACCTTTAAATGCAATTGTCAAGACTCAAGTATGAGCCAGAGAAGTGTTTTGTTTTTATTCGTGCAAAACATAAAATGCTCTTCTAAGAACCTTGCCATTTATTCTGGGGCTATAGAGACTCAGGGTTTTAGCCAGGGGGAATAAGATAATTAGATTTTTTTTAAATGTCGGAAATAGCCACTGTAGAAGATGTACATGACCATCGATAAAACTAGAAAAGGGATGCTTTTGAAGCAATTTACTGACAATCTTTTTAGGAGAATTCACCAGGGCCTGATCTGCAAATATAGGAAAGGAACAGTGAGGAGGGACACATTGCAAAATCATTTTTAATTCAACTATTCAGAAATGTGGCCTTTGATCAAGTTATCCAGCTATTTTGTGATATTTCTTCCCCTGTAAAGAGTGGGTACCAACATCTTTTGAAAGGTGTTACCATCAGTTTTGGGTAATGATATATTATTGTAAATGTGTGTGGTACATACAGTGTGTCTCAGCTTTCCCATAAGTACTTTATCTATGTTATGAACTTAATTCCCATAATAACCTCAAAAGTTAAGCACTATCATTATCACAGTTTTACAGATGAGAAAACTGAATGAGACTGAGATGAAACACAAAGCAATGGGCCTGAGGTGACATGATTACAAAAGCAGTGTGTATCATATGTTTGACATACAGAAGGCGCATGACTAGCGTTAGTCACATAGATTAGTGTCTTTTGTGAGATAGGGCCTGACCTGATCCATTTCAGTAATATAGTAATCAGGCCCTTTTGGATGTGTGCTGACTTGTTTTGAGCCTTGTGGATCTTGCAGTGTGGAAAAATGTTGGGGAGTAAGGTCCAACCTTTCTGATGAATGCCCTCTGCTTGGCATAGGTGGTTGCGTGAAGGTAGCTTCACTGAAAAATTTATTCCGTGCTGTGTATTTTAGTTTGGAAACATTAACCTATGAAGACAACATACGAACAAGGGTCTGCAGTCCTTCTCCACTTCTCTGTATGTTCAGGTAGAACTAGGAGAACGAATCGGTTGCACAGCCTTTTTGAGCCTTTTCTTTGCCATACGGTTAAATTCTTTCACCTGTGCTGGACTGTTAGGGGTAGCTAGGTAGAAACCTGTCTATTTATTTTCTTTTTAATTCCTTGCTTCTAAAGTAGTGTCTTCAGCAGACTGAGTGCCTAGTGTGTTGTATAAATGGATGGATTAACAGTGATACAGGTAAATGAATGAGTGAATGAATAAATAAAGGCAATTTTCATTTTCATATTATTCATCCTGTACAGTAGGATGATTTCTGGAGAGGAAAGTGGAACGCTTCAGACTTAATTACTAAGAGGCGTGTGTGGTAGGATTTAGGGTTCTGTCAAAGGATGTAAAGTGGTCCTCAGGATTTATTTTTAAACAGCAATGAGGAAGTAAGTTTACGTTTATACATCTAAGCATCGAAGCTGATCATTACTTTGAATTTCAGAATTATACTAGCCACCTTAATATTAATTTTTTTATCATTCATATCATAAAAAATTTATAAAATGTTAATGTTTGATATTAAACTATCACCCAGTCTTGCTCCATACTATATTCTTCTATCGCTTGTACACGGGCATGTACAAACCTATGTTTCTAATCATAGAAAAAACATAATTTTGAGCTTTCCTTTTCTACTTGATATCTCATAAATATATTTCTATAACTAGATATAATTAGGTAATTATGATTTTAATTCTGGATGATAATTTGTGGACCTGCCCCAGCCCTAAATGGCCACCCATTGCCTCACTTTCAGTAACGTTGTGGTATATTATCAGTTCTGATTATATTTTTAAAGCAAATATTTGAAAGATAAAATCATTACATGATAGAACTTAATATTTGGAGATGAGTGTGAAATGAATGCAATTTAAAAATTCTCTACCTTTAAGGATAAAGCGATTATGGTGATGTAGGTATGGGGAGCCCTTCCTGAGCCTCTTCTTGGTCCAGAAAGTTTATATTTGTAATGCTGTGGAAAAGTTATTGGAATTCTAGTGAGTTCATTCCAGTCTACCACTTCCAGTGCGACCTGTGGTGAGAATAAAGACACTAAGGTGTATTTGTAATTGTTGGGAGGAGACCAGAACAAAGGCCTTGACCCAGCACCAAACGTAGGTTTTATTAATTTGTGAAGAAAGAAGTGGCTTGAAGATGAGCGACTGTGAGAATGGCGGGACGTATGTGAGTGCTGTGAGCTGGGCTAGGTAGGAGGCCTGAAATCATCTCTACAATATGCAGAGAGGAGGATATGAAGAAAGGATAATCTGCATGACACAATCAAGGTAGTATCTAATGTTTGGGGTTTGGTGCTTCAGCTGTGATGTGTAATCTTTTATGCCATGGGAAGTCACAGTCTCTTACCTTGATGTTCCATCTCAGCAGCAGCGTGGAGCATGGCTCTCCACCCCACCCTGGTTCATACACGTTTTATTTGGGAATTACTGGGGCAGGGAAACACTGCCTTGTCATCTTGCCTCAAAGACTAGGCATCTCAGGTGATTCTTTTAAAGTGACTTCAGGCACTGGTGCTTCCAAATAGATTGACGCAAAGAAACAAAAACTGACCCTTGCTGATCACAGTGAATCATCACTGGACCAATTTGCATTGCTTAAAGCCAATTGAAGGGATAAGGAAAAGTCCCAGCCAGATCTATATGTATCAATATATGGAAGTCAGGCCAGGTTTAATCAAAATGGAGGTAATTGCTGTTGTTTTAAGAAGTGTAATACAGATGGTCCTGCACAACGTAGGGACCAGAACAACCTCGTGAGAAGAGGTTGATGTCAGAATTTCTTTAGTTAGGACATTAGTTTTGTTTTCTGCATCTAACCGTTTAACTACCATTTACCTTAACTTGCCCAAATATGCCTCCTCTATATTATATTTTTAAGCATGTCATGTTTATCTGCATAAGATGTCCTAACTAGCTCAAACTGACCAATGATGTTTCCAAACTATTCTATACAACAGAGAATCTAAATGATTTTACTTCCCAAAGTCAACACAGGGTGTTTGTTCAGTGTGTATTACCTACTATCATGATTGTGATTCTAAGGATGATAATTTGTAGCATGTCTGTACTCGGTATAGTCTAATAGAAACAGTTTTAGGCATACCGTAAAATTGTTGTCAAGCAGAATCAATTACTACAGAATTTCCTTGTTTTTCTCTTGGGTCCCTTCTCTGTGACTGCTCTCAATCATTTTAGTGCCCTCATCCAAATGGAGAAAGGTCAGAGGGAGATTATGTGCTTTTTTTCCTGATAGAGTAGTTGTTTATCAGGAGAAAAACTCGAACTGTCAGAGTATGAAGCAGACATGGACCTGTTCATTTGTCTTCACCCCCTTCTGCCAAAGCAAGATTGGAATTGAAAGAACATTCTCCAGTGATTCTTTTAAAGTGACTTCAGGCAGTGGTGCTTCCAATTAGATTGATTTTTTAAATCATAACTGACTCTTGGTAATCACAGTGAATTACTACTATTACTTTCCAACATTACAATAAATCAATTCACAGACACACAGACGCCAATACAAAGAAAAAGGAATTACTGGGGAAATGAGTATTTCTCAACTGACTAGTTATAGTGAAATAACCAGATCCTCAAGAATTTCCAGTATCAGTTATTTTTTTAAAATTCTTTATCAGGCTTCCAGATATTCCTAAAATTTTGCTGGCAGATAGCATTTGGATACGCTATTATGTTAGTGGTATAAACTCAACTTTGAATTAAAATTGTTTTCTGTTTTCAAAGCTGTAATATACAAAATATAAGACGGCAGGCTGTTTTTACTTTTAGGTTGTGAATCTTTGTGCAAATTATTAGTATTATTATTATTGCTTTGATTTTCGCATCAAAATTTCATAACAATTTAAACTCGTTATTATACATGTGTGATACATAATGGTTACATTCATGTTGGGGAAATGATATGCATAGGTATTGTCCCCCAACTGTCTTTTTTAATTTTAAAAGGAATAAGAAAAGATACAGAATTTCAAATCAAGATGATAGGACATCAACGGTGGTTGTTATATTGCATATTTTTATCTTCAAAGTAGTTTTTCTGACTACCAGATATAGTTATGCAAAAGTGATAAATTAGGCATTAACTGTTTCTTTCAATAGTCCAATAGAAATTAGTAGTACAATTATCTTAGCTAGCTTGTGTATCCATAGCTCAGTGACACAGCACCTGCCTGGCAAGTGCAAGGTCCTGAGTTTGATTTCCATCACAAAAAAAAAAAAAAAAGGATTTTTATTGAACATGTATAGAATGTACCCTTGATTATTTTTATTTCACGCATTTACTTACCATCTTGATTTTAGTCTTCCATTTTAAATGGAGATGATTACAGTCACAATTGTAATTATATATATTTCTTTGGTAATTAAATACAATAATGGATGGTAAGCAGCTTAGAGTAGTGCATAATACACAACGTTTAACGTGCTAGTTATTTTGTTATGATTTTTACTCTTATTAGTAGAATATCACAGTTTCCTAGCTCTATACACCAGGGGTATAACTTGCCTGTTTTATTTATTTTTTTTATTTAATTTTTTTTTTTTTTTTTTTTTGCGGTACTGGGAATCAAACTCAGGACCCTGTGCTTGCTAGGCAGGCGCTTATTCCACTGAGCTATATCCCCAGCCCTAACTTGCCTGTTTTAGAGAACAAAAGATGGTGGAAAATGTCCAGCTATTCAATTTAAAAGACTCTCAGCATTAGTACAAGACTGGCCATAAATTAACTTTATAAGCTAGGTCAGGCTCCTGTAAATCTCAGAAACTTATGCTTTACATACAGGGTTGAGGTATTTGTCAACTATGTTGTATATTCATCTTGGCACTGCCTTATTTAGTAGTTTTTGATCCTCAAATCACATTTTTATTGATTGTCTCATTTTATTTACTCAGCTCCCTTGTGGAAGTATGTTATTTCAGTTTTACAGCCGAAGACCCGAAACTGAGAATGAAATTAAATATCTAAAATGTGTTGGAACACACACTAGACCTTTGCTTTTCTCAGGTCAAATAAAGAAACGCATTTATTGAGTGACTTTTTGGTTACTTGAAAGACTTAATCACCCAAATATACTCTCACCCTGCAATAGGAATACCTTTTACTGGAGTAGGAATTTCTTTGGCTAAGATGCGTAGAGATGAAAATATTAATACTGCAATTTTCCTCTGTGTAACAGTTGAGGAAACTACCACTACTACATTTTGGGTCCAATAATATTAAGAAATTCTTTAGCAATCTGCATGAAATAATTTCTTCCATAAACCAAATATATGTAAGAGTTTACCTTGTGCTCTTCATGAGTTTGCAAGGCTCTGGATAAGCTAATGACAGTTCTCGTCTTTGTGGAGTATCCTCATGTGGTGGGAGGAGAAGGATAACTTAAAAAGTCTGCAAAATACAGTTTGGTTCCAAGATGGCAATCAGCCCGTTGAAGACAATGTAAATGGTAACAAGGGTAGGGTATACCAGAAGTACAGCATCTCACATTGTACCTGGGCAGATAGAGAAGTCTTGGGGAAAGAATAAATGAAGTTCAGTGAAGAGCAAGTGGAGGTAATTGAGATTCACCTGTATTAAGGGAAGAGTATTACAGGGAGATGGACACCAGAAGCAAAGCAAAGACCACAGAATGAAATATGATCAGTCATTGAGCGGTAGACAGGAGACTGTTACAGCCAGAGCAACCAGAGGGCAAGACAGCCAGCATGGGACAAGGTTATATACGATCTCATTGATCTTTTAGTTGTTTTAACTTTTTATTAGAATAAGATGGAAGTTTCTTTATCGTTTCAAGCGGAGAAGAGAGGTAATCTAATTTGTACTTTAATGGGACCACTCTGTCTGCTATTTAAGAAGAGACAAACGGAAGGGACATAGTACATGAAGAAACCACAGCAATAAAGTTTAAGAAAACTTACAGTAATTTGGAGCAAAACCTTTAAAGTACAGAAAGAACATAAAAGTGTTCATGTTTCAGAGATCTCAGAACTGTTGAGGTGTTTCTAATGTACCTGATAGCAGTATGGAAGAAGGAAGAGAATCAAGGTGAATGAATTGCAGTCACTTGGGATGAACTGCCAGGAGGAACACATCAGTGGTGGTAGCGAGATCGGCTTTGGACATTCTAAGTGCAGGTCGCCCATTAGCATGCTACTTGGGTACATCCAGGGGGTAGTTGGTTATGACACTTAACTGCAGAGTCTGAACTAAAACCTGACTTTGACAATCCCGAGTTTATGAGTGGTTTTTATAGCTATCGTGTAGGATGAGGTCTTGAAGAGACTCAGTCTAATAGAAATAAGAGGACAGTCAAGTTATTTTAATGACACGAGGGAGGAAGAGAAAAAAGACTAAAGAAAAAAGACGTGTGACCATTTGCCGGTGGAAAAAGTTCTTTTGAACTGGATAGAATGTTTAAAGCACTGTAGTGGCCACTGTGCCAGCATTAAGTAAATGGCTAATTTAGTCTGGCATTTACTACATTTAGTTTATAGCGGTGCTAAATTCTCATTTACTTGACGAGAGAGTAAGATGCAAATGAAGATTATATTTGCATGTTTATTATTATTATATCTGAATATCTATTGTAGACAGATAATTAATAAAGAAAACAGAGTATACTTGCATGCTGATAAAATATTTTTCCCGACTATGAAACACAAAGGAAAGAAAACTAGCAACACTACATATAAATCTCATAATAAATGAGCATCTTAGCTTATGTGAATGTAATTAAAATAGTTATTAATTTTGATATGTACCTTTAGGGCAGAAAAGATAATATTTGAACTGGGTATTAAAGAATGATTATGAATTGGGTGGTAAGAATGGAACAGAAAAGTAATAATGTTTCAGGTCAAAAGGCAGCAGGGAAGATGGTATGGGTGCTTGAGAAAACAGGATGTCTTTAAGAATGAAGGATAAATCCATTTGACAAAAATAAAGGGTGTAACGAGGGCAGAAAAAAGCAACAGAAGTTGTATCTTTTCTTATTTGTCAACTATCGTACTCAGTTTTCCAGTACAGAGAGTAAAATGATAAAGTGAGATAGTTTTCTAGATTTGTATATTGTGATTTCCATCACTGTAAAAAAAAGACAAAAACAAAAACAAAAAACTTTTCACATTCTGGAAAATGCCTCAAGAATGACATTGCAAAGTGAATCTAGATTTGAATAAATACATAGAAATACAAATTGTTCCATTAGGTTGCTCCCTTAGGTATTTTTTTTTTTTTTTACCTCAAATAACTTTGCTGGACGTATTTTCTAACTTCCTTAAATGTAATGCCATATTGTAATTTTATCTGTCTCCTAGAAATGGTTTTCTTTATCACAAGACTGCAAGAGCACCCAGTGAAAGTGTGGCCAAGGCAGCTGGAACATCATCCGGTCCACTGAATTCATGTGAGTGAGACAGTAAGAGCTTTCTAGAAACAAATAGTAGGAAAAGTGATCTTCTCTGTGACCTAAGTGCATTGGCAATGGTTGTGTTCCTGAAATAATATGGCCAGTTGCTGGATGCTTTCTATGGGCCGGGCTGTAACCGGGGAGAGCGACGTCGATGCCCACATCTGTGACAAGGCTCTGACATGCATCTAAGCACGTAAATTGCAGTTGAGCTTGGAATCTCTGTTCATGCTTATAGCTTTCTTCACATAAAGCTTCGATAGACAGTTTTCTGACTGAAGGGCCGGGTATCGATTCCTGTTTCCTCTACTCTTTGACTTGTACTGAACCCATTGTTTATCTGTTTTTCTTTTATTCTTTCTCTATTACCCTATGCATTCGATGCCACATTCTAGCTTTATTTTCTCTATGAATCCACAGTCAGTCAGTCAGTCAGTCAGTCAGTCAGGTTCTCTGCAAACTGCTAGTTCACTATCAAATCTGCCCCCTCGTATATTTCCCTACCAGTTTCCAAGTGATTACATGCTTCTGTAGTTATCTGATGGTTTTATATATCATTCACTTGATCAAATTTTGTAGCAGGTGAGGATCCTACATATGTTTTTGACATCCACAGGTATTCGCATGACTGTGCTGGCTCACGCTGCCTGGTCCTGAGTAGGAGTTTGTCTTTGCAGGTGTCCTCATTGGACTCAGACTTTCCCCTGAGGTGGCTTTATTTTAGAGAGACTGCTTGCCTGGCTCACGGAAACCACAGGGCTCTCTGATATGCACACCATTGAATTTCTTCTTTAGCCCTAAAAGATCTATCTCTCTTCACTTACATCCCATGAGCTGTTTCCCCAAACAGCCCCTTATATTTGAACTTAATACAAACACTATGTTTGTATGAAATTTATTAAATAACTATTCCTCTCTTGATTTGCATATAACATTTTCTGTCTGCATTTCCACACAGACAAAAATGCATATATGTATTTTATCCTTCTCTTTGACACATTCAACAAACTAAAATCAAAGCAAACTTTCTTCAACTGATGATTCTTTTGGCTTTTTTGGCCCAAGTAATTTCTCTTTAACTATTCACTTTTCTCTAAAAGCCTGCCGACATTCTTTGGCAATACATAGCAAATTCCATATGTAAGGAGCAGTGTTCCTGTGGCTAGGTAGAATATTTTCACTATCTAACATGGTATCTTAAATAATAGGGGCTCAATTATTAAATTATTTTAGCTCCTCTTAGTCCATATTTTCTATATGATTATTAAGGTTTTACTTCAAGCACTGTTTACATTCTTCCGCAAGATAACAACCCACAGCTACTCCCACTTCTCCCATTCCAACCACTGCAAGGTCCTATCCTCAATCTTATATCCCATGTCATCATCTACCCTCATCACTTTGTCAGACTCTCAGCCCCTTGAGGTTAGGACAATTAACCTGGTTATATCTGTATCCACTCTAAGTTTGAACTAAAGCCTTACTGTTCGATGTAATAATGAATTGCATTAATACCTTTAGATACTGAAGGATTCTCTGGCATTGCTCTGATCACATTAGCGACACCTGTCAAAAAACATTTTTTTAAGGTGAAAATGTGCAGATGTAATAGAATATCCTATCAGAATTTGATTTTATTGAAAAATTCCATTTTGAATTCATTGAAAAATAACTTTAAAAGTTCTAAACTGAATGAATTATGGCATTAATATAAGCATTTTACACTAATTTTTGAGCCATTTACTTACATAATTAGAAGTAGCGATGCATATGTATGTTATATGCACAAAATCATATATCCACACAGACACATTGACCGCCATATAATCCTGGCTCTGACCAAAATTCTCTCTATCTCTCTCTGTCTTTCTCAGAGAGAGTCAAAACTGTATACCTCAGGAAAAGAAAAACTTGCATAAATATTTTAATATTAAATTTATTGGGAGATCATGAGATTCATACGAATTATTGCTGGCTTCTACAATTACAAGAGGTGCTCAAAGTGGGGCCCATTAGCTTCCAGACATTTATTAGTGTGGTAAACTGCTGAAGTATGTATCCATTTTTTGATGGGCTCTGTATTTCTCAGTTAGAAGACCTATAATAAACACCACATATTGATGCATGCACATCACTTATGCATATAAAGCAAGTGTAATATGCCCCCCCATAAATTAACAACATGGCATCCAAGTTGTGCTAAAGACTACTGATTATATATGCATAAACAGGTATGTACCTATAGCTCTAAAACACTTGATTGTAACTGCCTGATAAGTGAATAAATGAATAAAGGAAACCATATTTTACATTTCAAGATGGAAAACCCCTATGCAACCCCTGAATAGAATTTTTCCACCTTCACTTTCCTTGACTATTCTAAAATATGTTTTCAGTTTTTGCTTTGATTCTTTTCCTCCTCTCTTATGTGTCACCTGCCTGAGTGGAATGTATTTGTCCTACGTTAGCTATTCTAAGACTCCACTCGGAAACTGTTTCAGATAATTATCTAGTTTTATGTCCTGAAATCCATGATCTAAAGTCTGGGCCAAATAATATATTTTTAATTAACCTTTTGGCTTTCCTGTAGTTGTGACTTATTATAAAGAGAAAAAAATTATTTAAGAAAAATATAGTGGATATAATTCGTTTTTCTCAAGTAAAAGTGTTAAATGCAATTCATTTTCAGGGTGATGTCCACGCCTAGTGTCACTGTTCCGCAGAGCGGCGTTTCAAACTTCTAAATAATCCCCCAGTGTAGTCAGAAGATGCTTAATGACCATGACATGGTCTAAGAAATACACTGTGTTATGTTTCAGTGTTGTGCCAATAAAATGGAATGCATTTACAATGTACACCCAA
Organism: Dinomys branickii; assembly: GCA_004027595.1. Classification (NCBI taxonomy): domain Eukaryota; kingdom Metazoa; phylum Chordata; class Mammalia; order Rodentia; family Dinomyidae; genus Dinomys; species Dinomys branickii. The sequence goes on from PVLD010019778.1 coordinate 26,020, forward strand.
CCTAAGTGGTGTAGCAGTTTTGTTTTTATTTTTCTAATGTCATTTTAATGATTTTTTTTATTATTTTTCTAATATTTTGTTAACCTCGGCCTCATCGGCGTCAGGATTGTCAGTATCAATTTCATCTTCCACATCTTGTTCATTTGATTGTCAGGGGTGAAATAACCATGGAACTTTCCCCTCCTATGACAACCTTACTCTCTTCTGGAATCTATTCTAAAGGACTAGCCTGAGGACGTTTTACAACTAAGCACATTTTTTGTATACATGAAAACACCAGTAAATGTAAAGTATAGTAAACATATAATGCAGAGATATAGTAACTTATTGCCAATATCAAGCGTTATGCCCTCCATGTAATTGCAAGTGCTGTGATTTTTTACATTACTAGCAGCACAGTAGCAGAAACAGTTCATTTATAAAGAAATATTTCTTGAATTATGTTCATTGAAGGGTGCCAAATATTTACCATCAGAACTCTGGTATAGTGTCTTTTTTGAGATTTTTAAAATTAGCTTCCTATTGATTAAAACTTATACAAACTTAGGACTAGTAGTGGTGAATATCAATTTAAGTGTAAATATTTGAAATAAAAAGTATGATCTGTCAGCAGAGAAAGAAATCTTCAGAAAATAAGAAAACAATAGTGCCTTGACAATGTTTGTCATTTTCTTCTAAACAATTAAATTGCCAAGTGACATCCATCCAATAATTGAGCTATTACTAAGTGGTTTCATTTCTGTCAAGCTTTTCTTTATATAAATGAACAGGAGTGAATTCACATTACATCTAAGAGGATATCCAAACCAAATTGTCACCTACGTGATTTATTTTCTTAGAAGGTATTCTAATTTAGTAGGTGTTATGGCTTGTGTCTGGATGTTCCCCCAAAGCCTCATGTGCTCAGAAGTGGTGCTTTTGGAGGTGGCTGGATCTAGTGTGTGTGGTGCTTTGATCAAGAATGTGATGCTGGGACAGATTCATGATGTGATGGGAGGATTAAGGCTGCCCCACCCTGGATGACAGTGCTGTTCTCCCTAAGGGTGAGTAGCCTGGATATAAAGGACAGATACAGTGTCCCAGCTTGTTGCTCGCAGCTTGCTGCCTTGCTGCCTTACTGGTTTCTGCCTGCCATGGGCTGTTTCTCCTCTGTGATGCCCTTCTGCCATGTCACCCTGTCTTGAAGCCAGCCAAGTATGAACTGAGACCTCTACAAACTATGAGCCAAATAAACCTTTCCTCCTCAAACTTTGGGCTTCCGGTGTTTTGCCTCAGCAACGTGAAAGCTAAGTAAGACAATAAGCTAATATTTCCAATAGTTTTTTCCTTGATAAAACTTTAGATAAAGAAGTAATGGATTTAGTGTGAGTGGAGTTTTTTTGCCCTAAGGGAAAGTTGGCTGTATTGGTATAATTGTCATTTAATAAGTCAGAATTATTGCAGTGATTTGTTCACTTTTCTATTTTCAAATAGTCAGTGTATAAAAACAATAGAAGTAGATCTCTTCTACTTGGGAAGGACTCTGATGAGAAATATGTTTTGTTAGACAGTTACACAATTAGCCATCTTAATGTTGTGTTAGGAGAAGCACTTCTTTGTCTTAAAATTAGCACTGCAGAATATATATAATCACTCACCGAAGTATTTCCACAGCATTTTAGTCCTTTAAATTTAGCTGCTGCTTTGACAGTATAAGAAATTACAGGCCTAGTATGGAGATTTTGAGAAATTGAGAAAAAATATTTATAAGCCCTATCTAGAACAATATAATTTGAGTGCATTTACCTTGGCCATCTTATATTGTTTCAGTCTTAGGACATAAACAATATTTGCCTACATAGGCCAGGCATTTATCAAAATGCCTGTAGAACCTCAAAGTAATTCATTTCAAATATCTTTAAGAAAATCACTGCTGGACAATATATATTCCAGAAATATTACCTATTGTTATTTAATGAGATAGATATCAAATAAAGTTCTAAATACATATATTGCTTCCATTACAGTACACTGACTTCAAAATCTTGAATTATAATTTTCATCAATTTTAAGATTTACATTTCTCAATATTTTTGAATTGTACCGTTGAGGCACATCTTAAAATAGCACTAAGTAGTTTCATTTTCAGCTTTTTCCTTTGTGTGATATGCACAAAAGCATAGTACATGGTCTTTTCTTATTTTACTTTCTGATACTGTATTACCAGACCTTGGATTCTGTGCCCATGGTGTGTATGTGTGAGTGAGTATGTGTGTATGTGAGTGAGTGTGTGTGTACAGCAGATTAGAAAGGTAGGTTATACCTTACCCCTTATGTGCCTCCTGGAAGTCTATTCTATTTTTAAACATGAACATTGCTATAAAACATCATAAAATTTGGATAGAGAAATGGAAAAGAAAGCAATTCTTTTCAATGCTTGATTAATAAGCTTTAAAAAATAATTTCACTACATTTCACTTTCAAACTTCTAAACAATTCTCTTTGTCATATATGCTGAGTTCCCTTGGAAAAAGCTGTCTACATTGATTCCTTGAGAAGAAAGTACTACAAATAAATGAAAGGGTTTTGCTCCCTTTTAGACAAGATCTTCTTTATAAAAATGAATACATTGTGATTTGACATATACTTTGCTTCTCAGTAATTCAACAGACACCAAATTTTGTGAGACTCACTGGAGTGAACTATAATGTGTCAAAAGGATGTCCTAAATACTTCCCACTTGCAGGCGAAAACAGCACTTAGCTGTAATAATAGAAATTACATTTTAATCAATATGGCATTGGCTATTAATCCATTTGTGACTGCCTGGAGAGGTTTTAATAACATGTTAGGGAAGCCATCCATCCAAAGGATAATTCCAAAGAGGAAATGACTGAACTCTTTTAATCTGTAACTCTCCGTGTACAGAACTAACATACATAGGAGACACAGTTTTTCTTGTAGCAGCGTCTACCATTTCGTCCTTGTGTCAGTTCTCTTTGTTAGCAACTGAGCATTATTTTCTAGTTTTCCTTGATACAATAAATTTGATCAGCTACAAATAACTATACATTTTCTTCCTGTAGTGAGGTCGATGTTTGATGACATCGTGCCTCCTATATGAGAGCAGTAAGTAAAATTGAACTTCTATCTAAATATTATTTGATTGGTTTATGTTATACAATGACAGAAATCATTTTAGTAATATCAGAAAATATCAAAAAATATCAGAAAGTTAGGATCTGAACACCCGGGATAATATCCTGTGAAGCACAACTACCATTTAAGTACAGTGCCCCTATATGTGGATACTTTTTATGGGAAAGAACCTCATTTTTCATTCAAATATTTATTGTAAATATTTTTTCATTTTAATTAAAACATAGCATTTTAAGTATAGCGTTTTAAAAGTGTGTGTATTTCTTGGTAGACTTCTATTGCAACTTTATCCAAAACTTTAGTATTAGAAATACAACATATGGGGCTGGGGATATAGCTCAGTGGAATAAGCGCTTGCCTAGCAAGCGCAGGGTCCTGAGTTCGATCCCCAGTACCGCCAAAAAAAAAAAAAAAAAAAAACACAGCATATAAATTTTTTTTTATATTTAGAAACAGTTTCAGGACCTGTTAATTACTCTTTGTGTAGATCCTTCACTATCTTGGTAAAATTAAATTTCCACAAGAAAATGTTCCAGTAATGGGTACATGTAGGTTGAGTGTTTTACATCCCACAAAATTTACCAAGTTTTATGAGAAGTGTGAGACAATGCATCAATATTTTAAATATTTACAAAGTCAGTAGACGTCTATACTCCTCAGTCATTAACTTCTCTCTTCATCACTAATGAACATTCAAATGTTTCATACATTGATTGACTTTTTCTTTATGTTATTTGTGGATTTTTTTGTTCTTGGCTGGATTATGATTATTTGGCAGATGGACAGGTGGGAGACTGTGATGTACAGCACAGAAATCACATGGAAGAGGGAAACAGGTTTCTCCCTACTGAGTGCTGCTGCCTGCTGGAATGTAATCTCTTTCCTTGGAGACTTGTGATGAATCTAGCATTTGTGCTGAATGCCAAAACAAACATGCAATTTACTGAACCTGAATTCTGCTTGATTCTTGCCATTTATGTTGATTAAAGAAAAAACAACTTAGATTTTGACTTTTTTGGGAAATCACCTGTTAGCAAGTTGTATCAACACAGTTAACAGTAAAGGTTAGAATCTTTCTACATTTAAATAAGAGTTCTTTGGAAAGCAATACAAGTATTATTAACCATGTAACGTTGTAGCTAGAATATTAATGTATAACTCATATAATGTTTCTGCTAATAGATTTTAATTTTTGTTTTGTGATCTGTTTTATCTATCTTTACATTCTCATGCCCATAAAAATGCCTGACATAAAGCAGTTCAGTAAATACAAAATGATCTCCAATTCTGAAATAAGAATACCAATGGTAGCAAGATAATTTTTACTGTAGTGAGGAAGCGAAAACGTGACAATCTCATCATTCAATATAAATCTGTCCAACTCAAATTTGTGCTCTAAGTGTCACTTGTAACTTCTTCCCCTGTAATAATGTCCTTTTTTATGCATTTCCTTTGGGGAGATCATTTACATTTTGCAGTGGTATAAACAAACCCTATATCTCACTGTCTTAAACTAGTGAAAGATTTCTTCTCCCGAACGACATAAACAATTGCAGATAAGCATAGGACTCAGCTCTGCTGCCCAATTTCATGGACCTGGTTGACAGAGCAACACTCCAGAACACTGGTTGCTGCCTTGGCAAAGTCATCCCGAACCAAAGTGCTGAGTAATATCCCTGTGGCATATTAAAATGTGTGCTGAAAGTTACATTTGATGCATCTGTTCACATCGGCATTTTATTGCTACGTGTGTGCAGGGCATGGAGCTGACCTCAGGGACTGAGTACCTGTACACAACACAGCAGGACCCTTTTCTGTTCCCTTCCGCATCCTGACCCTCCTCTCTCCCTCTGTAGATCCCTTTCTCCACTTTAATTTTCCCGTTGCTATCGTTAACTTAGTTCATATTTATGACACATAATATTTGCATTCCTGACACAGCTGCTTATTTCCCTGTTCATATTTTACTTGTCCAAGGAAGTTATAAATCAAGTTTCAGGAGGACCTGAGCATTAGGAAGTAAAATTGGGTGAACCCAGTAAACCGTAAGTATCCTTCTAAGTGTAAGAGATTAGCAGGAGGAAGAGAGTAGGTGTGCAAATGACACATGAAAGAAAAAAAAAAACATGAAGTGTTTGTGGATGGCATGTTGTGCTGGTCACTACGTAGCCCCCGTCACTCACTACCATGCACGGAACGTTTGCTGCTCCTTTAGAAAAGGAAGAAGGAGCCAGGCATGGTGGCGCATGCCTGTCATCCCAGCACTGGAGAGGCTGAGGCAGGAGGATCATTGAGACTTAGAGACTAGCATAGGCTACAAAGTGAGCTCAAGGGCAGCCTGAACTGCATAGCTGGGCCCTGTCCCCAAAAGACAAAAAGAATAAAAAGAGAAAAAAAAAGAAAGAAGGGCATCCCATTGCTGTATCGTAGGCCTAGTCTTTGCTTTGAAGCCTTAGACCTCAAAGTCTGTTCATGTCACATGTCATCTTGATAGACACCTGGGACTTACAGGGCCAACATCCTCGTAGCTTACGTTTAGTAATCAAACACTGAGAAAAGTAAATATTTTCTGGAAATTACATGTGTTCCTTAGCAGTAATTCTAAGCTATTGATCTTTGCCAACTGGAAGGGGATCATTAGGTAGGTACAGATATGATGGGGTGGAGGGGAAAGAGAGCTAGAAAAGACTTCAGATGCGTTATGTGTATGTACCAAGTACTCAAAATGACCTTAATCATAATGTACTGCAAAAATATACAAATAAAAACTAAAAATAGCTAGGCATGGTGGAACATGCATGTAATCCCAGCACTCAGGAGGCTGAGGCTGGAGGATGTCTATTAGTTGTCAGACACATTGGGCTACATAGTGAGATCCTGTCTCAAAAGATAATTAAATTAAAAATGAAATTTAAAAAGATCTCTTCTGTCCGTAAATTTTCAGCTGATATAGATAGATAGATAGATAGATAGATAGATGTATATAGATATATATAAAAACTTTTAGGAGATAAGATTTTTTTCCTTAAATTTATTTAAGTACTACAGAAAATATTTTAAAAATGGTACATATTAATAGGCTCATGTAATATTGAGATATAAGTATATATAGTGGAATGTTTAAATCAGGTAAAATGTATCTCTATCTTCAAACATCTTTGCATGTGGTGAAACTTTCAAAATACTTTTTTGGTAGCATTCTGAAATATCCAGCATATTTTCTGTAGTGACCCGCTACAGGATAACTCACCAGAACTTCTTGCTACTTACAGCTCGGTGCCTTCAAGCAAACTTTCCCCTCCTCCTTCGGCCCTGCTCTCCTCAGCATCCGAGACACGCAGTTCTACCCTTCTGCTCTTAGCTTCTACATGATCAAGTGCTTTTCTCTTCTTCCTCTTCTCCTCCTCCTCCTCCTTCTCTGTCTCCCTTTAAAACTTTGCATATAACTGAGATTAAATGATATTTATGTTTCCCTGTGTGGTTTATTTCTCCTAACATAACAATTTCTGGTTCCACTTGTACCATCACAAATGACAGGACTTTCTTCCTTTGCTTAAGGCCAAATGCTGCTGCATTTATTGCATGGTGCTTATGGACATTTTCTTTACCTTGCATCAGTTTGGGCTACAGTGAATAGCGATGCAGTCCACATGGCATTGCTGGTGTCACTTGTCACATTTAATTTGCCCTGTGTACCCACTGGTGGGATTGCTTCTACCTGCACACAAAAATCTATTTTTAGATTTTTGAAGAATTCATGGTGTTTTCTAGAATGGATGTTTTATTTCTGTATCCTCCAACAATATAGAAAGTTTTTCTTTTCTCTCTACCCTTTCCAGAACTTATTAGCTATCGTGTTGATAAAAGCGATCCTTCTTAGTTTAAAATGAGGTCTCAGTTGTAGTTTTGACTTGCATTTCTTTCTTTTCTTTTTTTTTTTTACTTTAAAGAAAATTGTAAAATGCACTAAAAATAATACAGAATTTCAAAATAAGATGATAGGAAATTAACAATGGTTGTTATATTGCATATAGTTGTCTTCAAAGAAGTTGCTCAGATGACCAGATATAAGCATGCAAAATTGATCAAACAATTAGGCATTAACTATTCCTTTCAATAAACCAATAGAAACTAGTAGCACAATTATCTTAGCTATCTTGTGTACATACGTGATGAAAAATGATGAGGAGCATTTTTGTGTATCTGTTGGCCATTCATCGTTTAAGAAATGTGTGTTTTCTTCAATTTTCTATTTTACACTAGGGGAGTCAATGCTTCATTTTGTTTTGTTTTGCTATTGAATTTTTGGAATTCTGTATATATCTTTGCTGCTTGTTTTTGCACCATCCTTCGAGGACACACCCAAGCACACCTTGGAGAAAGTGATTTACTGGGAAGCATGAGCAGCTTCTACAGCAAGCTTTTGCCCAAAGTTTTTAAAATTTCAGGCATTTAGTCTTTTTCCTTAAAAGCTTAATTAAGTGCTTGTCTGTTCCAGTTCTGACTTGTTACCCAGTTACAACTCACAAGGTACATTTCTTAGCACTTCCTGCATTTCTTTTGTTCTCTATAGTTCTCTATCCACAGGCTGTATTTAGCTCCGCAGTACAGAAAAAAAGAAATGAGTTATACAGGTTGAAATACGGGCTCGTAGGGCTGATTGAGTTTCTGGAGAAACCCAGACGTTGTGTCTTATTAGTTCATAATCAAAGTGTTCAAATCAAACAGATTATACTAGGCAGCTGGGTTCCCCTTCTAAGATACTTTCTTCTCCTCAAAGCTTTTAGTGGTGTGTGAGACGATCATACTTTCATTTGGATCCTCACTCTGAGCTTGAGGAAAATCGAATTCAGCCCCTAAACGTCTTATTATATGTTAGGCTGCAGTTGTCAGAAATCATGGAGTGTCTTCATTCATTTTAATTACCAATTATAAGGTAGCTAATTATTTTTCTGAACTTATTTCTTATCTTCCAGATTGTAGGGGTAAATACAAACTAGAGAATGAACACTCTGTACCTTAATTTTCCCTTAAAAGATAAAGTCATTGGTTCTATGTGTCTGGAAACCCATAAGACACAATGCCTTCACCAAATACTTCACTATTACTTAAAGCACATTACCAGATATCTTATTGCTAATGATATTCTCACTCTTAAGTCCATTCAACCAAGTTCATTTATTTTAGTTCTTGCTAGGTCTGGATTCTAAATTTAGGTAGCAATTTCACAATTAATCCAAGTAGACTCCTTCAGTAAGAAACAACTAGTGCCTGAAAAATAATTATGTATGTGTGATTGATATGGTATAGCCAATGTGGATCAGCTCTGCTCAATGTCACTTCATCTAGGACTCCAGGGATTAGAGAGATTTCATCTCTATGCTGTCATGGCTTCTGAGGGACATAAACAGGAATGTAGAAAATTGCACACTGACTGTTAAATCCTTTACTCTGAACTGACAAGTGTGACTTCTGCTCACACACTACTGGACAAAGCAATATACACTGCCACGTTTAACTTCAAAGGATTTGGAAAGTGACATCCTGCCAGATGCCTGGAAGGGGAACTAGAAATACTGAGTGAACAATAGCAAAGCCTACCATATCCTCAGACCAGAATACTTTGTTGCTGAGAAGAATTACACATAGAAAAGTGGGCAACATCATGTTGCTCTTGTTGATAGTGATATTATAACCCAATGCAGAGAAATAAGCACCGAAGAAATATTTTAACTGAGCTAATTATAGCAATGCTTTCTAAGTACAAGAAGTCAGAGAAGTGGATAACATGTTGACTGCAGAATTTGCTTCACCTGTAACTAACAGAACTTCTAACATACCACTGCCTCATTACTTTAGCAGGATTTATACTGCTTTTGCTCTTGGATACTTTGTGTTTCAAGTTATGAGTGATGATTGACCTTCTAAAATAAAGTATAAATTTATTGACAATGGCTATTTTAAATAAGCATAGAAGGCAAATAGAAAAGAGGCTATTGCATTGGAGTGTGCATTCAATAATGAGTCACATTCTTTATTTATTTATTTATTTATTTATTTTTTAATTTTAGAAACATAAAAGTACAAAAACATATTGGCAAACAGACACCCATTATCATAGAAAATAGTACAATCACAACTAATCTACAGACAAGGTGATATGGTCTCAACAGTAGTTGTTGCTTTATCCATTGATATCTTCGAATTGTAGATGTATGGACCCATATACAGACATGCAAATTTAGTCAGACAGTTTATCCTCTCAGCAACAGAAAAAAAAGGAAAAAAAAAAAAAAAAAAAAAAAAAAAAAAAAAAAAAAAAAAAACAAAAAAAAAAAAAAAA
>PVLD010019779.1:0-35498 GCA_004027595.1 Dinomys branickii
GGCGGGAGGGATCGAGCCGTCCGCGCTCTCAGGGCGCTAGGACCCAGCAAATCTTTCTCCCCACTTCCGGCGGCCTTTGTGGCCCCCCGCGCGGCTCGCCCGACACGCGCGAAACGTGGGACCGCCGGGCGTCTCCGCCGCCAACAAGCCGATCTCCGTCGGGAGTCCTGTATTATATCTTTAATAAGTAATACCCTTTGACCAAATAATTTAATTTCTAGGTATTCTTGTATACCTTGGATAAAGATTTATATGCGAAGTTTCCTATTACAGCCTTATATATAATTGAAAAATTGGAATTAACCTAAATGTCCAACAATAGTAAAATGGTTGAATAATTTTATAGTACTATATATTCTAGTTTTAGATTATTTTACAGCATTAAAATACTGTTTTAATAGACTGTTCATTGTCATAGAAAATATATAATACAATACTAAGAAAAAAGTGATGGTTTGGTATAAATTTTAGCAGAGAAAACAGTAAAAACTACAGAAAAATACATCAACTTGTTAATGGTGGTATTTCTGGACAAGTATGGTAGGGGAGGTTTCATTTTCTTCTTTCCCATTCTTTCCAAATTTTACACATGAAGATTTATTATCTGTGTAATAAGAAATACGATGGTATAAAAGTAGTTATCCGACATTTATGCAACATAGGTTATAAAAAGCAGAAAGAGTAGTTATGGAAATGGAGAAGAAAAACATTTAAAAGACCTTTTATAAGTAGAAACTGCAAGATATGGAAGCAGATTGAATGAAGTAGATACAAGGTTTCTACCATGCTCAAATTAGCATAACTAAGGAGAAACTTCTGCTCGATGGGAGGAAAAGGTGTTTCTACCTGGGCATATTGGAAGGTGATTGACACCCAACGGATATTCTCCTATACATAGTTGTAGAGAAGAGGTTTATTTCTTGCAATTTTAATGGTCTTAAAAATTATATGGGTTTTTTAGTTTTGTGATAATTTTAGCCATTCAGTTAGCCTAAATGAGGTTTTACTTATGGTGTCCCATGTCCATGATATCACCACTTCATTTTCCTTGAATTAATGTTACTATATAGACAAATGATTAGTAAATGCTGGCCTGACTTCACCTAGTTTTGCTTTGGGTTGGCTCAGAGTTCTTATGTTTGCATAAGTCTTGTTCTTATTGCTTTAAGAAATACAATAATTACCGGAATAATATTTACTTTTTCATATCTTTTCTATGAATTTTAGGCAATGAACATTTTGACTTCAGTGTTGCTTCTGTATGCAAAAGAAGAAGAAGCTTTTTGGCTTCTGGTTGCTGTATGTGAACGAATGTTGCCTGATTATTTTAATCGTCGAATCATTGGTAAAAAAAATACACATACACATTTGTTCACAACATTATCTTAGTCTGTTTTCTGATACAATAAGTAAATGCCACCTACTGGGTAATTTATAGAGAATAGATGTTTATTTAACTCATGGTTTAAGGCTGAGAAGACCAAGAGCATGGAGTTAGCATCTGCTCAGCGTCTAGTGAGGGCTCTCACTGCATTGTAAAGTGGTGGAAGGAACCACGTGGTGAGACAGAGCAGGCACACCAGGGGCAGCTTGCGCTATGGCAAAGCTACTCCCATCCAGACAGAACCCCCATGACCCAATCCCCCCCACAAGTTCCATCTCCAAATACCATTAACAGATGAATTTGGGGATTGAGTTTCTAACACAGGATATTTGGTAGACTGATTCAAACCATAGCATAGCAGACACATATTTGTCTAAACAATTTCAGTAACTTTTGTTTATTCAATTAACATTCAAATAGAATAGATGAATTAGGTTGAGAAATATATATAATTTAAGCAATATCAAAATGTCCCATTCACTGCTACATTTAAGAAAAGAAGCCAAGCATGGTGGCTCACACCTATAAGCCCAGTACCCAGGAGGTCGAGGCAGGAGGATCGTTGCAGGTTTAAGACCAGCCTGGGCTACAAAGTGAGCTCAAGGCCGGCCTAAACTGCATAACGAGACCTAGTCTCAAAAAGTCAAAAAAAAAAAAGAGCTTTCTTTATTAAATGTGTAGCTGGAAGATTGTTTTAGTATGTTGTTATTTGAATTAAGCTGGAAGATTGTTTTAGTATGTTGTTATTTGAATTAAAGTACCTGGTTTGTTTCTTAATTAAATGGAAATTTTTAAATTTATAATCACTGTATTTCTACAGTAATGGTGATCTGAAACATCCGGAGCTACTGAAGAATTTTAATAGTTTCTTGATCAGAGGAGGGTTGTGATTTATATGAATTATTTAGATATTTACAAGATTCAAAAGAACCAAGTTCTTACTTAGTTTATTATATGTTATTTTCTTCAGTCATCAAATATATATAGATCTGTGATCCTCTATCTTAAAATTTACAGATCATCTCTCCATTGTACTTTGATAAGCTTTCAATATTCTAGTTAAGCCATCGATTTTAGTGCCTTTGTTACAGTCATTTGTGTATTTATCTCTAGCTGTACTAGGTGTTAAACTCTTTGAAGGTGAGCCCATTAACTGTAGTCCCTAGTGTGGCTCTCCGCCTATACTAAGAACTCAATAAACTTTGAATGTGAATTATATTTCCCAAATGTTTTTAATGCATGTTCTGCTAGTAGGTACAGACATACAGAAACTATAATAAAGGCTCTTGAAGGAGTTCATAATTCAAGGAAAAACATGAGCTGTATCAGCAAGCTAATAGAAGTGAGGCAGTATTAGGAACAAAACTTTTGGAAAGAAGTCTATTTTTAAACTTCTTTTGACATTTTCTAGGTGCCTTGGTGGATCAGGCAGTCTTTGAAGAACTTATCAGGGATCACCTTCCTCAGCTGACAGAGCACATGACAGATATGACATTCTTTTCCTCAGTTTCTCTCTCTTGGTTCCTCACACTTTTTATTAGTGTGCTACCTATTGAAAGCGCAGTGAATGTGGTAGACTGTTTCTTCTATGACGGAATAAAGGCTATCTTACAACTCGGATTGGCAATACTTGACTATAATTTAGATAAGCTGCTGGCATGTAAAGATGATGCTGAAGCTGTGACAGCTTTAAACAGGTATTGTAAGAACTGTATCATTTAAATTTGGAGGGGATCTGAGAGATTATATTGTTATATTCCCTTATTTTACTTTTGAGGAACCTGAGCCCCAGCAATGTCAAATAATTTGCTGAAAGTCACATAATTTGCCCTAGTTGAATAAAACATCTAGGCCTAAGGTCCGGTCCTTTGTCTTCAAAGGGGGTATTAAAAAAAAGTAAATTACTTTGAAGTGAATAATTAGGTTATTTACACATTTATGCTATTGCTGTTGATTCTGTGTACTGGGACTTTCACAGTCCCAACTACAGTGTGAAAGTAATTTGAGAGGGAAAGGGCCGGTTGATAATTTTCAGTATCCAGTGAGGAAAATTATCCTAGTTTCCACGTAGTCAGTAAGGCAGGTCGAACTTTATTTTCCCAGGGGATTTTGTGTGAAGTGCTATTTTGTACTGGAGCACAAGCGTAGTTGTTTGTGTGTGTGTACATGCACACATTTGTATATGTTAAATGAATATTTGAGTTGACAACTGTTGTAATGCTGCGTCTATTCCCATTCTGTACAGAATAATATGCAAATGCCTCGCTCTGATGTTCACAGCTTTGTGATAAGGCTTCCATGTGCCTATCTTCATTTATTTCCCCTTACGGACCCTATGTTCCCTGTGTTCTGTTCTTACTAGGCTGTGTGGCATTTGCTGAGTACTCAGTGAGCCTGTTCATGTCCTTCTGCTCTTTTCTCCAGTGCCAAAATGATTTTGTCTCCAACTCCCGCACAGTGCCCTCCTAATCCACAACCATCTTCAAATTCTACTTCTTCATAAGTCCTCCCCTTGTCCTCTCAGTTACAATTAACCTAACTAACTAGGGAGATAGTAGCTGTTGCTTCCTGTGCTAGAACAACTGTAGTTCCACTAATTCTTGTATTACTGTCACTTTTGGATAGGTTCTTTGACAATGTCACTAATAAGGATAGCCCATTGCCTTCAAGTGTTCAGCAGGGTTCAAATGAGAGTGATGTAAAAAGCAGTCATATTAGAGTGGACATTACAGATTTGATTAGAGAGTCCAATGAGGTAAGTGCTTTTTATACTCTAAATGTAATTACATAGCATATTTTAAAAGATTGGTACTGTAGTTATCTATAGTGTTTTATTAAAAGTAGTATGATGATGCAAGCAAAGATACAATTTAAAATCTAGCTTCACTTTAAAAACGAGTTCTGTGAACTTGCCCTAGGTTATGTAACTCCCTTGGCCTCAATGTGCTTTTGTTAAATGAAGCTACATTTGCTTGCTTTCGTAAAGGTTGAACACTTCTAAATATGTATCACTATATAAAAGTGTGAAAATTACTCTGTTCTTAGAGATGAATTTTATCAGTGTTCTTATTCTTGGTTTATACACATAGTAGATGGAGTTCTCTTCAGTAAACTGAAATGTGGGAGGTAAAAATTTGCAAAATCTCTGAACAAGTCAGGAAAGTAGCTAGAAATAGAACCAAGGCCCCAGACAGCTGAGTCTGATTCAATTCTAAATGGAAAAGTGGATATTTATTATGAATGAATACCCACTGAAAACATGTCTTGCAGAAATATGGTACTATTCGCTATGAAGATATACACAGCATGCGCTGTCGAAATAGGTTGTATGTGATACAGACCCTGGAGGAAACCACAAAGCAGAACGTGGTGAGTGTCCATTCAGTGGGAGAAAGCAGTTGGAGTCTTTCTGGGGTGAGATAGTATCTCAGCGTTCCTTTAATTTGTGTTCCTCTAATGGCCAGGGGTGTTGGATATTTTTTCATCTATTTATGGACTATTTGTATTTTATCTGGGTAGTGTCTATTTGTTTCAGTTGCCTATTTTTTGATTGGGTCTTTTATTTGGAAGAAATCTAATTTTTTTAATTCTTCATGTATTCTAGCTACTGCCTTTGAGTGGGAGGCAGGTTTTTCCAGTTTTTCCAGTTCCATCTATTTATATCTTGCTCCTCTGAATTAATTTTGGTCGTGTTTTCCTAAGAAATTACCAGTTTTGTCTAGGTTTTCAGATAAATTAGCATAAAGCTTATGGAATTTATGCCTTCTACACGCTGGGTACTTTTAATGACCTCCATATCCATTCTTACAGTATCCTTTGCTTATCAATGTTTATTTGTGATTTCTTTTATCGCACTTGCCTGAGATCTATCCATTTTTTTTCAATTGACTCTCCATCTTATTTAACTGAGTGTTCTATATCTTTTTTTCTTTTTGAGACAGAGTCTCACTATGCAGTTCAGCCTGGCCTTGAGCTCACTTTGTAAATCAGGCTGCTCTTGTACTCACAGCGATCCTCCTGCCTCAGCCTCCCGAGTGCTGGGATTACAGGTGTGCACCACCATGCCCAGCTCCAAGTGTTCTGTATTTTTTAATGTTCTATTTTAATCCTAGCTTTTATCTTAACCCTTGCTGTAAGACTTTTTACAGGGTATAATACCTGCACCATCAGTGCTTATTCTTAATGAAGTAGGATAAAATTACACATTTTCTAAGCTTATTATTTTTGGAGATGGAGGCAGATACACACCTGATGCCTTTGACAAATTGCTTATGTGGCAAGAAAGGAATATATAGAATGGCACCTAGAATACCGTTGCTTGTATGTATAAACATTGATGTCCTTTGGCAGTGACTACTGGGTATGAACAGATTATTGTCAAAATACATTATCAGACTAGACTTGAACTGTATTCTATGGACGGCTTTTTAGGAACATAAAGTAGCTGTTTTATCTTTATTATTTTTCAGAAAGTCAAAAGAAAAATATTTTCTTCTAGCAGAGGGAGACTTTTGAGTGGATTCATTTCTGTGCTGAAATATCAAATTCTAAATTGCTTTTAATCTTTTTTTAGCTGCGTGTTGTATCACAGGATGTGAAATTGACCCTTCATGAATTAGAAGAACTTTATGTGATCTTTAAGGTATCATTATGTTTTGAAAATGAAAACTATGCACTTTTAGCAGCATTTTATCACAAGTACTCTTAAATACTTTTTTTTTGCCAGACATATTTAAAAGAGGGAAGCCTTCAATCACTTTTTCTGATTTAATAACTTTTCCTTTTTATTCTTTTAATAGAAAGAGCTGTTTTTATCCTGTTACTGGTGCTTGAGTTGTCCAGTATTAAAGCATCACGACCCCAGCCTGCCATACTTGGAGCAGTACCAGATTGACTGCCAGCAGTTCAGAGGACTGTATCACCTGCTGAGTCCCTGGGCTCATTCGGCAAACAAAGACTCCCTAGCTTTGTGGACGTTCAGATTGTTGGATGAAAACTCTGATTGCCTCATAAACTTCAAAGAATTCTCTTGTGCAATTGGTAAGCTGGTATCTTATAACTTTTTTAAGCAAAAAAATAAAAGTATGCCTAGAAGTATTCAATACTAATATCAGTTTAATCAGATTATATTAATCTCTAGCTTTAATAATTACAAAAGGTATTTTTTCTGTGTTTGTTAGTAAATTTAAGTATATTGATTGCATTTTGCCCCAACCCTCTCAGAAAATCAAGCTGTTACCTGTGGATGTTCTAATGGTTAACATGAAGAAAGAGAATATTCCGGCCTTTCCATACTTAAGTACATGGATGCTACTGACACATTGTCTTCTTCAGTACAAATCCAACCACAGAGCCTAGAAAAGTGCTCAGTAAACATACTGTACCATTGGATAATCAATGAACCAGTTGCGGTGGCTCATGCCTGTAATCCCAGTACTCGGGAGGCTGAGAGTTTGAGATACCGCGAACTGAAGGCCAGCCTGAACCTGGCAAGACCCTCACTCAGAAAAAACATTCACTAGTCAGTATACCCAACCTGTAAATGCTGTTCCTTTGCTTTTCCACACTCGCCAGTGATGCTTTCTCATCATGGATTGGCCCTGCAAGAGCGGCTCTTCTCTCAACTGCGAATAGGGCCTCATTCAAAAGCAGAAAGAAATGTGAGGCTGGGGAAAAGGACCTAGATAGTCATGGGAGCATTTTCTTCCTTTCATGGATTAGTTTGCTTTTACACACATAAAGGGAGCAAATCTGGCTGGTGGGTGGTTGTTTAACTGTTATCTTTTCGATCCCCGGTACCGCAAAAAAAAAAAAAAAAAAACTAGTAACTGTTATCTTAAGTAACAGAAGGTTTCTGAACCCTAATTCCCAGTTAGTAGCCGTACCTTAATTAATCTGTGTTGCTGAAGTTGACTGAATTTGGATACATGATTATTTTCAACTGAATTTATTGAACAGACATAATGTACAATGGAAGTTTTACTGAGAAGCTTAAACTGCTTTTTAAGCTGCATATTCCTCCAGGTAAGTGTTTATCAATCTTTAATAATATATAGTAGTTGATTTCATTTTAACAAGTATAACTATAGGTATAATTCCATTCTACCAAATGGTACAGTTATCAAATGCTGTAAGGTCCTTGTTTCATTATGGCAGTGGCACTGCATTCGTATTATCACTGTGTTTGCTTATGTATAGCAATAAGGTGAAATCACTAGAAGAGATTCTGTGTAATGCAGAGGTCTACAAGCTTTCTATCAGTGGTCAATTATTTGATTGACAGTTTGTGTACAAGAAGCACATATCATTTGAATGTTGTCACAATGTTGAATTTTTGTGGTCACTATTGTGATCAGACTAGAGATGAACTAGGTAAATGGCCAAGCTTGTGAAACACTGCCTTTATTCAGCACGATGGAGCCAGGAAGGGCGGGGGCTGTAGCTCTGGGACAGAGCCCCTTGCCAAGTAGTGTGCAAGGCCCTGGGTTCAATTCCACTACTGTGAAGCAAAGGAAAGAAAATGAAAGCAGGAAAAAAGTGGGAATATTACATATTTAGAAAAGGAAGCAAATTAAAAGGTACTGTTAGTTGAGCACTTGTTCATCAAGACATTTATTTGCATTCTTTCAAGCCTTACTATATCCTTGAAAGGTAATAGTATCCTTCAATTTTAACAAGGAAACTAAGGATCAGAAAGACTAGGTTATCTGCTGAAGATCATATAGCTCATAAATTGCCTTGCTGGGATTCAAACTGAAGTTTATTTGACGCCAAGGTTCATTTCTTTGCTACCCTCCTACCTCAGAGCTCTTGTATTATTTCAGCTCATGTACGTTTTCTTCCACTGATCAAAAAAGGCTGCTATTCCCAGATATCTCTACTTTGAGGAAATAGTCTTAGGCTTGAAAATGAAGGAATATTGCAAAAAAATAGCTTAATTGAAGTAATTCATGAAAGCAAAGAGCACCTCATAATTGTCTAAAACTATACCTGATATCACTTTTAAAATCTTTTTAGGTTAGCCAGGAAATCTTGCTTACCCTTGTATACCATTGTAACGGGCATTGTAATCCCTTTCTGCACTGAAATCACAGATAACATATTACAAACGAAAGACGGAACACCTAACAATTTAATTATAACAGGAGTTTACATTGTCAGGTTCAGTTGCCATTATAATGTTCATTGAATACACGGTAGAGGGATGAAAAATAGGAAAAGCATTCTGTATTTGTTAAATCACAGGGAGGAAGTAAAACACAGCATTCACTTCATGTTCTTCAAGTGTTTCAAATGGTTGAGGTTGTATGTTCAGATTTCCAAATGCTAGATTCTCTTATTACAACTTATAATGGCTCTCAGGAAACTGCTGAGAAAGCAAGTAGAAGAAATACTGGAACTCAAGGTAATCAAGTACTTCTCGTTATTTGCTATTCACTAGAGCAATAGCCCTTTTATATTTCTTCATTTACACTTTTATTACAAAACTCTTTTTTTAATTCCTACTCCCAAACTTACCTGACCATTATGGACCCCATGTATTTCCCTCACTGTTAGTAAGTGTGATTTGGATTATATGTTTTCAGCTTATACTGAAGTGAAATCTAAGGACTCTTCAAAAGGAGATGAACTTTCCACGGAAGAATTACTTTATTTCAGTCAGCTCCATGGTAAATATTTGTTTAAAAGTGTAACTTTTTTGGAGACAGTGTCTTGCTAAGTCCTCCAAGCTGGTCTCAAATTCTTAGTCTCTAGCTATCCTCCTATAGCAGCCACTCCCTAGGCATCTGGAGCTGTAGATGCGCGCCACTGTGTCTAGCTAGTTTAACCGTCTTGATCGTTAGCTACATGCAGATATCTTCCTGGTTTGAGATGTTCTTTACCCAGATATCACTAGTAAATTGGGGGCTCATTATACCTTTTGCTTCTTTTGTATCACAGTAACATTTAGCATAGTTCATAAATTTTTCACTAATTACCAAATTACTAATTACTGGTTAGAGACTTAGATGCATGAAATTTTTTATTTATTAGAGAATTACGAGGAAATCGTATTTTGTTTCTAAATATGTTAAAGAAACTTCTAAACTGTATCAGACCACTTTTATGTCTTCTATAGTACAGTGAAGACAATAGAGTGTTTGGTGATTAAATGTCATAGCAGTTATTCAAACAGTAGATACTTACTGTAAGACGCCAAAGGTGTAAGATACAGGAATGAGTCTGTCTCCCAGGCACTACTTGGAAGTGATATGAGCTCATTTGTGCACCCTTTGCTTTATTTTCATAAGTATGCAATGTCTTAACAGAGGAATGAACTCTGATGAATGTGTATTTGTGGTTTCAACATGCTAAAGTGGGTCTTTTTGGCTTTTTTTTCTTTTTTGATTTTTTAAAATAAGGTCTTGCTATATGCAGTTTAGGTTGGCCTTGAACTTACTACATAGTCCAGGCTGGGCTCAAACTCACGGCAATCCTCCTGCCTCAGCCTCCCAAGTGCTGGGATTACAAGCATGCACCACCACACCCAGCAACATTCTAAAGTATTCAAATGCTGAGTTCAAAGAGACCTTACAAATCATCTAGTCAGATCCCTCGCTTTTATAGGTAAGGACACCGAGGCCCACAGAGAAGGGGTTTGGACAAGGGTTCACGCTGAGTTACTGCCACACTCAGGAATGGTACTCATTCTTCTAACTTCCTGCATATGTGTTTTTTAAAATTTTTCCTGATAATAAAAGCAGTACAATTTAATTTAAAGAGTCAAAAGAAGGAAATATCAGTGAGAAATAAATACTTAATATTTACTTTGCTTCCTTATAGAATTTTTTAAAAATATGAGTATTTCCTGAGTGTTCTTTTTACTATGAAAGTTCTTTAATATATTGCCTTACAATGACAGGCAGTCAGGTCGAGTAAAATTGGCTTACTGAATCAAAATAATGTATACTTTTATGTCATCTGAATTATTATTTTTACTTTTAAAAGATATTTGTTAAATATCTTACAATATGCAATTACCCTCTTTCCTTCTAGTTTCCAAGGCTACTAATGAAAAAGAATCAAAATCAGGAAAAAGCAGCCCTGAAAAAGGTACTATGATCTAGGAATATAATCTCCTTTATTAAATTATTGCTTCTATACATAGGGATAACTACAAAGGGGGGAAAAGGGGATTTATTCCTTTTAAAGACTATAAAATGATCCTGAAGACATTTTCAGTTTCTTTGCTTTATTTTAACAACTTATTCTTTTTTCCCGTGATACCTCTCCAAAGTTGTAGAAAATATAACAGTAAATAACCCATATTAATTGACTTCGATTATTTTAGAAACATTTACTTTTAATCACAAAATAGATAAATCTAACAGAAATTGAGACAGCAAATAGTTCTCATGTTCCCACCCACCAACCCCACCCAGAATTAAAGACTGAAAACATTTTTGAGTATCTCTTCTCCAGACCTGTTTCTGTATATACACAAATATATCTAGACATCTCTCTTTTAAAATTACTCCACAAATACTGTTCTATAATTTGCTAACTTTTTATTTCATAATGTAGGATGGAAAACTTCACATGTATACATTTGAATTGGCCTTGTGTTTTCTAATAGGTACAGAATATTTCATTGTTTGTTTTGATCATAACTTATTTCAATAACCAGCCCAATTCTGATGAACATTTAGGTTGTTTCCAGTTATTTTTATTTCAAGCTATGCTTCAACAAATACTTCTGTGGGTTAAAAGTTTTAGAATAATTTTACAAACATTTTTGGGGGATAGGATGAATTCGTGGAAGTATAAAATACTGAGCTGGGCTGGTCATGGTGGCACATGCCTGTAATCCCAGCACTAAGGAAGCTGAGGCAGGAAGATGGCTGTGAGTTCGAGGCCAGCCTGCACTGTATAACAAAACCCTGTCTCGAAAAGGCAAAAAAAATACCCACTGGACTGGCTGGTGGTCAGATTTAATATTTGATAAAGTCTGTCAGATCACTCTCTAAAGTTCATCATTCTCTTTATGTTTTTGAATAAGAGTTAAGAGCAGTTCATTACAGAAGATCTATTTAAACATAGCAATTTCACCAGTATTTTCACCCAGGTTTCATGGGCTCTTACATAATTATTTAAAAGTCACCCTAACATCTTCTTAACTAAACTCTATAAAGAAAATATTAAATAATGGTTTGAGTTTTTGATAAACAACTACCATAGAGCACTTTGCTATCTGCATAAGAATGTGATACAGAAACTGCTTTGAATGTGGTAGTGCATCTGAGAACGGAACAACTGTTTGTGCCCTCGGTTGAGGGCACACTGTCTCACCTCTATCCCTCCTGTTCCCTCCTCTCCCCATGCGTGCCCCAGCCCCCAACTTTCTCCACGTCAGGTTTTAGTTTAAATAGAAACAGAGAAAGTATTCTGAGAGCCTGTGGGTGAGGGACAAGGTAAATCCAGATCATTGCCTGGATTAAAAGGGATGAAATTTCCTATCTTGGTGAAGTATCTTTCAATCATAATTATTATCCTTGAGACTTGGTGAAAGATAATGGCCTGTTCACTATGAAACTGCTCTTTCCCCCTCATTCAGGCAAAGGAAAAATTGATATTCAAGCATACCTAAGTCAATGGCAAGATGAGCTCCTCAAAAAAGAAGAAAATATTAAGGATTTGCCAAGAATGAATCAGGTGTAGTATTTTCAAAGAGAAAAGTCTGAAGTGCTTGCATTTTTATGTAAATATGAGTATAACCAACTATAAAATGCTATTTTAAGAGTATTTAAAACCTGTGTATTATCTTTGTAAGTTTCAAGGAAGCATGGAAGTGGAAAACAAACTTTTAATGATTTTTTTACTTTAAACACTTGAGTGCATCTAGTGTTTCAGATAGTTCCTCTCCTATGACATCTTATATACATGTAAGGTGTATGTGGAACATTCCCAGCATTATTGCAAATGTTCTTTTATCCAGCAAACATTTTTAATGCCTATTGGATACCAAGCCCATTGCTAGTTACTGAGCATAAGAAATGATTCTTAGTATTTCCCAGTGGACTACATAACTTGGCAGTTGATTAAGTACTTTCTAAAATGAGTAAATATGGGGTATTTGTTCTAAAATTATTGTAAGTGAACAGTACTATAAACTAAGGAAGAAAGAAAAGAAGCATTTGTTACAATGTGTTTTTATGAAGTATATCCTTTGTATTTGCTTTTCACTGAGATAAACTTTTCTGATTGGATGATCGATTTGTGTAACTCTTGTGTTGGAATTGCTTTTATAATTGCTTTTATAATTGCACTCGGGAGGCTGAGGCAGGAGGATCATTTCGAGTTTGAGACCATCCTAGGCTACAAAGTAAGCTCAAGGCCAGTCAGAACTGCATAGCAAGACCCTGTCTCAAAAAAGACCCAAAAAAAAGACAAAAAGAAATTGCTTTTTTAAATTGAAAAGTAGCTTCTCAGACTATCTTTGGATTATTGAGGGGTAACTGCGAGACCAACTAGTTTCCCTCCACTTTTGCCCGAGTCTTTCAAGAGACTTGTGTCCACATGGGCTTCTTAGAGCTACTTTGCACTACGAGCTAGTCCCACACGTCATTATGCCCTAAATTTGTCCTCCTAGCTAAGCAGCCTGCCTTAGACCTTTGAAGAGAGCAAATGGAATTGTTCTTAATCCTTTTGTTAAAATGAGTTAATGATTTGCATGAGGGAAATACAATACTTTGCCTAATGAAAAGTAAGGTGTATTATGTACGCGTACCAACTCCCCCCAAGGAATGTAATCATTGTGTACCGGAAACATGCCAATTAAAGAAAGGGTCACCTCACGTTACAATAACATGTACAGGAATCAGTGTGGATGAATGTACCGTAGGCAGTAATCAGGAGGGCTTACACGAAATGGTTGCTGTGACTCGGTCATCTTTGTAGAACCAGGGTTCCGGTTGGGGTTGCTCCTCAGTTTGTGGGAGGAGCTTGTACGCCGTAAACTCTCTAAAGAAGCGCGCCCACTTCTGAGCTCTCTTCATATTGGTCGAATGTAATATTAAAATGTTACATTTCTAACTAGTCACAATTCCTTGTCACAATTTATTCTAGGCACAATTTATTCAGTTTTCAAAGACCCTCTATAATCTATTTCATGAGGACCCTGAAGAAGAAGCATTATATGAAGCCATTGCTGTTGTAACCAGCCTTTTGCTCCGGATGGAGGAAGTTGGAAGGAAGCTCCACGGCCCTGCGTCGTCAGCCAAAGCAGCGGCTGGTGCAGTCTGTGCTTCCGGAGGACCCAGAGAAGGGGAAGTGGAGAGGCACTGGGAGAAAGAGCCCTCCTCTCTGAGGGAGGAGCCACAGTGGTCATTTGCCTTTGAACAGATTCTTGCATCTCTGTTGAATGAGCCAGCCTTGGTGAGGTTTTTTGAGAAACCTATAGATTTAAAAGCCAAGCTAGAAAATGCAAAAACCTCTCAATTAAGATGTAGAACCAAAATGTAAATTTCTTAACAGGACAAGTTTACCGAGATTTCTATAGCCCTCGGCTTTATTCCTGGGAGGAGAGCTCTGGGATTTATCATGTTAACAATGTGCTTAAAGGAAAAAGGAGTAAGATATGCAGAAGCACAATTATTCCTTTTGTGATGATCTCAAATTAGGATATTCTCAAATACAATTACAGTCAAACCTTGGATTGCAAGTAATTTGATCTTCATGTGTTCTGCAAACCACACGAACATTTCTAAGACATTTTAATTTGATAAATGATCGATGTCTTGCAATAATAGTACATCATGCTGACCATCACGTGATCACAACTGGTTCTTCTCTCTCTCGTTGCTTTAATATACAAGTGCTTTGGATAACAAGTGAAATGAATTATTCCACAAACCAAGGTTTTACTGTACTCCATATTTCAGAAGATAATGTAGTATCAAGGGAGGATGTTCAGTAGAACCACCAGAGGGAGCCACCATACTATTTTTAGTAAGCAAATGACTAGCTTGTGCTATTTACACTGATTTTGAAAACATGGTATTAGTTTATTAGTGACGCTGACATGTCATCTTGATAAACCTTGCTTTGCAGATTGCCTCAGTCTTATTAGAATGCTTTAGAAAGCTAGTCTCTTAGGGCCGGGGCTATGGCTCAGCTGCACAATGCCTGCCTGGCAAGCACAAGGTCCTGAGTTCAATTCCTGGTACCATTAAAAAAAAAAAAAGAAAAAAACTAGGCTCCTCAATCTACACCCTTATGCAAGAGCTTACCATTCAGGCCCCTCATTTGCAGGTTATCTAACTGAAATATTGTTAACATTTTAAGTTTAATTTTCTAGTAATAGATGATTTGTTAATACCTTTTGCATTCTGTCCACCTGAAGAGTTTAGAAGCTCCCGGTTCATGCTGCTATCTCTTTTACTGTTCAGAACAAATCAAGGACACTAAACACTAGACCGATAGAAAGGGAAAAATACTGGACTTGAACTTAAACTGGGTAAGGCTAGCCTTTTGGAAGCGTTTACAAAACAGTTCAGTTAACTCTGTAGTTCTCTCATTAGACTAAGAAACTACTAGAAATTCTTCAGAGCACTACTGTTTGGTGTATTTGTCACAGTATGTTGCAATTTGTCTCAGTTTTAGATTTTGGGTTTTCTCGGCCATATTTTAATTTACATTATATAGTAAGCATAAATAGTTACATTTAAACTGAGTTGTTATATTAGTCTGACAGGCGCATACAGTGTACCTCCATGTGGTGCTTGCCGACATAATGTGTAGAATTGCCAGCATCCACCTAAAACATGTTTCACTTTCCAGCTTAGGTATGTAATGTTATGCACTTTATGCTGCTTATATTTTAGTCACAGCGTGACAGTCCATTTAAAGACATCATGGACTTCGTTGGCACTTTTTAAAAAATGCAACAAGTACACTGTACCTGCCCACTCTTCTGTCCTGTTGCTGACAAGAGCAGTTTTATAACTGAATTAGGAAGTGGGGTAGAAACCATCCACTAGAATTTCTTTCTTCCCAGAAGACTTGGTTTTAAGTCCTTAGACTTTTCTAGATGTGAACAATAAAAGGGCAGATCTCCTTCTGTGTGACCAAGAAGCCACCTTTTCTGAGCAGGACTTGGTACAGTGAGCCTTAGACAAGAGTCTTCTGTGAACAAAGCCTAACACAGAGACACTTGTCACCATACCATATGTTACTTTCAGAGAAATTAAAGAATTTTCAGATTAAGCCTTTGAAAATTGATGAATTGGGTTTGGGAAAACCCTTTACTAGTAGTGTCTTCAAGATAATTTGATCACTTGGTATTTCAAGGACATTACCACTTGGAGAGATAGTTGGTAAGTATCCATGCCTTCAGTTGGAAATGATTTGTTGAAATACATCCAGATTTTAGAGGCTTAGTTAATAGTTTGTATTAAAACTATCACACATTTGCTATTAGCAATCATTGTTAAATTATGCTACAATAGTTCTAGAAAGACTTAAAGTCAGTGTTTATACACAAAGACACTATTGTACATACTTTGTTGAATATTTTGTCAGTTGAATTTACAAAGAGTAGTTTTGAAGAGCATATGTTATTAATATTTGACATTATTTTAGAGTCAAAGTGGTGAAGATTACTATTTATTTTAACCCAGATTAATTAATGTTGAATACTTAAAAAGATTTTTGAGCTGCAAAAAACTTATAAAGGCAAATTAAAAAGAAAAATTTGCCAAGCATGGTGGCGCACATCTGTAATCCCAGTACTCGGGAGGCTAAGGCAAAAGGATCGTTGTGAGTTCGAGACCAGCCTGGGCTACAAAGTGAGCTCAAGGCCAGCCTGAACTGTGTAGTGAGACCCTGTCTCAAAAAGACAAAAAAAATTTAAAAATAAATAAATAAAAAGAAAAATTTATTTTCTGAATCTTTGGGATAAACAAGCTGAACGTATAGTTTTATAGCTGTTACCTTGTGAAGCAAATGAATTGTTCTAAATATTAAAAATCTTATGTAGTTGTGTCATACTGAACCAGCACATTATACCTTATATGTTAAATGTAAGACAGTGGTTTTACTTCTCTTTATAAGAATAAATATCACAGATCTCTTGTATTAAACATGAAAATAGTTTGCTTAAAGTGATTAATATTATTTACTATGGCATGTTTTCATTTATACTTAAATAAGATGTCACTGGAGGACTTTCCCTGTGTTTCAGTTGGAGTTCAGTTGCAGAGAACAGAATTTCCACTTATTAGGTAACGATTATACAGGGATATTAGGAAAAGATTTATACAGGGTATTGAATATGTATTTATCAGGACTATGTGAATTGAGTTTTCAAGAACACAGCCCAGCCAGGCATGGTGGTGCATGCCTGTAATCCCAGCACTCAGGAGGCTGAGGCAGGAGGATCATTGCGAGTTTGAGGCCAGCCTGGGCTACAAAGTGAGCTCAAGGCCAGTCTGAACTGCATAATGAGACCCTGTCTCAAAAAAAGAACACATCCTGAAGGCACAGCACTACTAGGTCAGCAGGGGAGCTGCTAACTCTTCTAAGATTGGGAAACTGCTACTTCCTTCAGTGAGAAGGAAAAGCCATCACTACTGCTGCTACCTCTGAAACTGTGCTCACCTCCTGTGATTTACACCAGCAAAATCAAGTCCATATTCCCTGCCTCTCAGTACTACAAGCTTGTGCTTACATAACAACAGGGCAGGCAGCCATTGACACAGCCCTGTTTGCCAGCAGAAGTGATAGAAGCATAGGCTCCACCTCATGCCTGCCTCTCAGGTCTCATATGTATGCAACTCATTGGCCTAGAGCAGCGGTGGAAACCTGTGGCACAGGGGCCACAGTGACCATGAGGGCCCGCTCCGTGAGCACAGGAGCCACGTCACCCCAGCCAAAGTTTGACAAATTAACATCACGCACACAATAGTGAAAATCATACTAATTTTGTAAAAGCACAATAAACATAAACTTTTACCTTTCAGTAAAAAGTTAAACCACTGAAAGTTCCATTACTGTGTTTTTCAAGCCAAAAGATGTTAATGTATGAGTTGTTTCTAAACTAAAACAAGTATTCAGGTTAAATTCCAATATTGGCACTTTGCAGTTAATAAGTGGGTTTTAGGTTGCAGTTTTGGCACGTGGTCTCTAAAATGTTTGCCATCATTGGCCTAGAGTAAATCCGAATCACAGTTGCAAAGGAATCTGGGAAATGTTTTATTTTTTTAGCCCTTGCAGTGTAAGAAAGCACAGTAAGGCGATAGAATAGACACTGACCACTGTATGTGGGTTTTTTATTGCTCTGTAAAGAATTAGCACAATATACATTATCTTACCATTTCAGTGGGTCGGGACTATAGGCTCAGCTTAGCTCGGTCCTTTGGCTAGGATTTCACAAGGCGACAACCAACACGTCAGCCAGGTTGGTTCCCATCTAGAGACTGAACCGCAGAAAAGTCCTATTCCAGGTTGACTCAGGAAAATTCATTTCCTTACGATTATGGGTGTAGAGGTGCAAGCTTGTTTCTGGCAGTTGATTGGAGACTGCTCTCGCCCCCTGAAGGTGTCCCTTGGTTCTTAGCAGCGGCCCTCAGCTTCTGCGGACTATTCACAATTCCTTGCCCTAAGGCCTTCCCCAGAGTGACCACTTCATCAAGCCAGCAAGGAGAGTGTAGAGCGAATCTGCCACTAAGAGTGTCTTATGTAAAGTAACATAATGTCAGTAGTGGCAGCTCATTCCCTTGCCTAGATCTTCTGTTATAAAAACGCAAATAACAGGTCCTGTCCACACCCCAACAGAGGGAATTACAGAAAGGTATGAACATCAGGAGACAGATCGAGGGATGTGCTATTCCCTAGGGTCTTAGAGTCTGTGCACCACACACCCCCGTCTGTGTCATAATGCGTGTTACTCAGTGCTTTCTCCCTGCGCCACACCCTTTTCTTCTAAATAACAGCTGATAGCAACAGTAGCTTGCTCCTGCCAGTCAGAACACAAACCTCCCTCCTAAACACTAATATCTTCTGAAAGAAGATCCAAGTTTATCAGTAACGTGAATCTGTCCACAGCTGATATTCACGCCTCCTGATTCAATCCCAATCCCATTTTAATACTCTGTAGTGTTTGGATTAAATTATAAAGTTAATTGTCATCACCCGACCTTATATAAAACAGTAGAGGATACATGAGGAAGTAAATTGATTCTTACATACTACCTAAAAGAAACAGGGAGAAACTAAAAGGCTACCACAATCCTCAGTGCTACTGCAACAGCAAGTAGAAACATCAAAACAACACCCAGGATTTGAAGGCAGCTTGATTTATTTATGTCCAAGGGCTCTGATCAAGATCATTCCCAGAATATCAGGCCCTGACGTCAGGTGTCTAGGACTTATATGAGATAAACAAGCAGGATGTACAGAGGCAGAATGGCTTGTCAGTTGCAGATTGGTTTATACAGTGTGCATCCCAGTGACCAGGCGCTTCTAAGAGGAGCAACCAGAACTGGAGCGCAACAAGCAAACTGATGTACATGGTGAGGGGAGGGGCCTTTCTGCTACATTACAACAGGTCATGAGACTGTAAGTATGAGGCTTTTTCCTAATCATACTATAAACTATCTTTCTAGTTTATACTTTAAGCACAAGTATCCCTGTCACATCACAATTAGAATACAGAATAGTTCTTCACCCTAAAAGAACTCCTTCAAGCCATCCCTTTATATACTCTGCCTGACCCTAACCAACCACTCTTCAGCATTTTGTCCACCTTTTTATTTTTTTTTTTGGACTGGGAATCGAACTCAGGACCTTGTGCTTGCCACGCAGGCACTTGTGCCACTGAGCTATATCCTCAGCCCTTTCCGTCTTACTAAAAAAAAGAAAAAAACATTTGCTTTCTCACCAACCCTTCCCTTTACAGCCACATGATGAAGGAATAGTTAGTCAGATGCTTCTACCTGGAACTTCTCAAGCCAGGAAGAGAGAACGTGGTACATTTTGGTGAGAAAGGTAGCATCCTCACATCAGTACTCTGCTTCTGTGCCAGGAGTTACGGTGCCTTTGAATGCCCAGGGTTTCTTGCCTATCATGAGGACAGTATAGAAATCTCCCCTAGCTTCTGCATGCACACGTAGTCTTTAGATCTTTGGGGTACCTTCATTTCTGTGATTTTTTTTCAGGGATATTGATCCAGTGAATTCTACTGGACCTTTCGTACTATAAATAACCCTTCCTACACTAGTGGGGGGCAAATGTGTATCTGTAAGTTGCTGATTGTAGCTATTTCAATTGTACATTCATGAACTAAGAAATGACCAAGATAATGTATTTGCAGATTCATGGACCCACTGAGGTGAATCAATATAAAACGAAGTGTCCATAGATCTACATTATGATCACTCAAAGTAGGTCCCAATTCACCACGCATAAAATATTTTGACTATACAAATCAAATAAGAATTAGTATGCTGCTCAGTTATTTTGATCTAAGGGACCTAAAGAACATTTAACCACTACTATAGTTCTTTGTAGGACAAAACACAGATTACTTCTCTGGCCACACCTCTATCATATTAACCACACTCACACCATCTCTGGTGATTATATGTTTCCACTTAGTCTTTGCTATTCTGGGTTCCCACTCTCATGAAAAATGTAAATTCCTGTAATGGCAGC
This sequence comes from Dinomys branickii, assembly GCA_004027595.1. Taxonomy (NCBI): domain Eukaryota; kingdom Metazoa; phylum Chordata; class Mammalia; order Rodentia; family Dinomyidae; genus Dinomys; species Dinomys branickii. The sequence goes on from PVLD010019779.1 coordinate 20,075, forward strand.
ATAGAATCTATAGAAGGCAGACACTGTAGCATGTTTCAAGAATACTAATGCTCCTGCCATTAATTAATTTTCAGTGCCTTGTGGAAAAGAGCATCCTCTTGGCTGTCCTAGGGATGCGGTTAGGATCCAGGTCAGCAGGCTATGTGTCAGCAGTGTACCCTGTCTCCTTAAGTCTTGGGAGTCCTTCCTCTACATCATGCCCAGGAATAGCTGCCACCTCAACTGCATTTAGGAGGGCTAATTTTGAGCCTTAGCTTCAGTCAACTACTGAGCAAACAGAACCACTTCCAGTTGGGCAGTTCAGTAATTGAATCCAGAATCTCTGGTAAGTGTGCAGATTTTGATATATTTGGCCTAATCTAAAATTGTCTTCCTTAATACATTTCCCACACATATTCTCCAGATTTCTGACATAAATTATCAAAATCTTGCAATTCTCATCACCTCTCAATGTATGCGTTATATTTGTATCCTTGGAGAATACTCACTTCTTTCATCTGACTCTATAGTTATTTTGTCTAGAAGCATCTGCAGGAGCAGGTAGGAATGGTACATGAGAGGAATTAACATTCCCCTGAAAATAACTTCTCTGAATTCAAGCAAGGCATGGCCAGCCTTAGCAAGGGGGCTGCATTTGCTGGCTGGGCAGGCCCTTGATGAAGTGTTACTACCACCTGAGTTGACCCAGAGCCCCCCATGTGTTCATGTATTTGGTACTGGGAATTGAACCCAGTGAACATGGAGCTACATCACCAGCCCTTTTATATTCTTTTGTTTGTTTTGTTTTGCTTTAAAAATAAAAGAAGGAAAACATATCAACAGATATCCATTTACAAAATAGTGTAAGAACAATACAAGCAATACAGAGTTACAAAGTGGCAAGAAATTATCAATGGCTGTTGTATTACATATTGATATCTTCAAAATGGTTTCTCAGGAGAATAGAGGCATGCAAGGTTGATCAAATAATTAATCCTTAACTCTTTCTTTCAGTAAAGCGATAGAAGTCAGTAGTACAACTATGTTAGCTATGCTGTGTATACATACATATACGATTTCCCATTATACATACATACATGATTTCCCTTTATACATACATACATGATTTCGCTTTCTTTCTCTTTTCCCTCATCCCATTAGCTCTTTAGAGAAGTTTCCTTTTGTTTCACAATGTCTATCATACCTCCTAATTTTTATTCACTCTTTCAAGTTCTTACACTGGTGAGACAATACATTGCTTACACATGCAGGTCTTGTTTATTTCACTTCTGGGTATTTTGCCAGAAGATCTGAAAAGAGCCCTTTTATATTCTCAGACAAGGTTTCACCAAGTTGTCTGGGCTGGCCTCAAGTCTGGAACCCTCCTGCCTCCACCTCCAGTAGCTGGGGTTGCAGGCCTGCAGCCCTGTACCCGCCTGCTGTGCTTGGTGTGTGCTCTCGTAACTATCCTCACTTTCACAAAAGTGGTGCAGTAGGGCTATAAATTCACTGTGTATTATAATTCATAGGATCAGACTGACTAATTTTCAGCAATGTCAACTGAATAGCAATGAGAAAATCTGGGCACAGTGGTGCACGTTCAAAGTCTCAAATACTCGGAAGGCTGAGGCAAGAGGATCCCCAGAACCCAGGAGTTCAGGGCCAGCCTGGGTAACATAGTCAGACCTCATTTCTTAAAAAAAATAGGAACTCATAATCTCCTATTTCTTTGGCTGATAATTTAAATCCTGTGACTGTCATTTTATTTCTTTAAACTGCATCATTAGAAGAAGTTAGTCCTCTTCACAGTTCCTGGATTCATTATTAATGTCCAAATACTCTGTGATGGCATCTGCCTGACACATGTAGCCATACCTGTGGCAGTCACTTCATGACAAATGCCCATTGATGCTAATTTGGCTGCTGTGCTATTGTGTGCTACAGATTACCAGCATCCCATCTTCTAGTATTAACAGAATTATCACTGCTTTCAGACTAAACCAGGTTAGCAAATCTCTCTACTTTCTTGGAGTGCCATTGCCCACAATCACATCCTTTGCTGGTCAGGCTTCAGTTTCAGAGACTGAAAGCCACTCTAGTTTAAGGATGAAGTAATGTACTGCACAATCGGAGTGATTCTGTCCATGTGTTTTGTTTCTCTGAATTCTTGTCTGCTCTCACTGCATACAGGCTGTATGAGGCCTCTGATAAAAACCTGGCCAAAACTCTTACCACTTCACTCTCTTCTAAAAGAAATAAAACAACACCGAGAATATGGTGATTTTCAAAATACTTTTCCTCAAGACTTGTCAGGCTACAGAAGAGGAAGTTTATATCAAGAAGCACCTGGTTATCTGCCATCTCACTGTCCCCGACCTAATTCCTTCTGTTATCCTGAAGCTGACCCCCTCAAGTTCATGTCCTTCCCAGTGTGCTCACTCTCCACATACGGGGTCTCCTACATGAAGCCCTTGAAGAAACAGAGTATGCTCCCCACTCTAGGTTACTCCTTTTGAGAAGCCCAATGGACCTATGTATGTTTTCTCCAGGCTACCTTGAAATTCCAAGGAACAAACTTTGTATTTCTAATTTTATCTCTACTTCACTTAATTTTCTAATGTTGCATTTTATGAAAGGTAACTTATTTTGTGGTGTTTTCAAAAGGAGAAAGTAAAGGAAAAGGAAGAAAGGACCCATCTGTATGTGAAATATCTTGTTCTTCCCCACCTCAAGGCTTTGGCTTTTTTCATGCCCTATTATTTCTGGAAACTACAGAGTTAATGCTTATTTCCCTCGTTACTGATTAATGGTACCCTAAGCATCTCAGTTTAACTTAGTGAGCAGTTTAACTCGCTCATTTCCTTACTTACCAATCCTGGAGGAATTTCTTCACATGATTGCATTTAAAAACTGAAGTTAGCTATTGCTGTCTTTTTCTGTTTACACTAGTAATTCTCAGAGGCCCAGGGTAATTGTTCCTCTTCTAACCCAAGACCTGAGTGAACGCCGTGGTTCACTTAGAATAAAGTGATTAAACTCTCAATACCATTTTTTGTCTGACAACTAATTTGCAAAGTAACAAAACAAGAAACCTTGAAAACTATAACAGGCCTAAAATTGGCATCCAGAGATTCTCTATACATCCTACCATCAGTCTTCTCCACACTTTTTCCCTCTAGCAGTTTTCAGTAGGAAAGAAAAACTTTAATTTTGTTTTATTTCAGTTTACAAGTTACATGCACCTACAAGGTGCACTGTAATGTTTTCATTTACCAGTATGTAGACAGTGTGCAATGATTAAATCATGCTGGTATCACCTCAAACATTTATTTTTGCTCTGAGAACAATTATAATTTACTCTTTTAGCAATTTCACAATGTACAAAATTGTTATTAACAATGGTCACCATGCTGTACAGTACATCAGTAAAATGCTCTTCCTGTCTAAATGAAACTTGCTGTCTTTTGAGCCACTTCTCTTTCCACATTTCCTCTGCACTCACCCTTCCCCAGCCCTGGCAGCCTACATGCTTCTTGGTGTTAATTTCCTCTTCTTGAACCTTACGAGTCTTCAGGAAAACCACAAAGCATTCTCTCTCAACTTACTTGAGTTTGACCTTTTGGATTCTACATATAATTAAGATCTTTCAGTACTTGCTTATCCGGGCCTGACAATTTCACTTAGCATAATGTCTCTAGGTTCATCCATGTTGTCAATAATTATAGAATTTCCTCTTTAAGGCTGTATAGTATTCCATAGTGTATATGTATCACATTTTCTTTATCCATTCATCAATTAATGGGCACTTAGGTTGCTCATCTTGGCAGTAGAATAAATTGTATGTCCTTGTGAATAATGCTGCAGTGAAAATGAGAATACGCATGCCAGACATTCTGACTTCCCTTCTGGTGTATAACCAGAAGTGAGCTTACTGGATTGTATAGCAATTCTAATTTTTTAAGCAACTGCTATGCTGCTTTTCATGACAGTACTATTTTACATTCCCACCACCTGAACAAGTTCCCCTTTTCTCCACATCCTTTCCAACTCCTGTTATTTTTAACCTTTTTTCATAACAGCCAATTTCACAATAGCTCACTGTGGTTTTCCTTTGTATTTTACAGCCGATTACTATTGCTGAGCAGTTTTTTCATTGTATTGACCATTTATGTTTCTTTTCTTTGAAGAAATGTCTCTTTGCATAGTTTACCCGTTGCTGGGCCTGGAATGTCTGTACACCCCCAGTCACATTTACATGCAGTATTGCTCAGGTGTGCCTTGGGAGGTGAGTGTGTCATGTGGAGAGGGGCAGATACTGGGGATTCAACTCAGGGCCTTCACACTGAGCTACATACTCAGCCCTTTTTTATTTTTTCTTTTCAGTCAGGGTTTTGCCAAGTTACTAAGTTGCCCAGGCTGTGTTCAAACTGTCCATATAGTCACTTTGTACAAGAGACTTAAGGACACTTGTTTATCCTTTCTGCTAGAGTATTTGAAGACTCAGCAAGAAGTTATCATGTATGAAGCAGACTGTGAACCCTCACCGTGTTCTGAATCTGCTTGCACCTTGGACTTCTGAGCCTTCAGAACAATGAGCAATACATTTCTGTTGTTCATAAATCACTTGATCTAGGAAGTTACTTTGTTGTACCAGCCCAAAAGGACGCAGACACTCGTATTTTAAACAGATTGTTTATGGTCTTGCTAGTGAGGTTTTGGGTTCCTTATCCTATATAGTCTAGATATTTGCCCCTTATGAGGTGATAATTTGTAAATATTTTTCTTAACCAATGAATTATTTCTTCATTCTATTAGTTGTTTCCTTTGCTATGTGGAAGCTTTTAGTTTAATGCCATCCCATGTGTATATTTTTGCTTCCGTTGCCTGTGCTTGGGGCTTTATATCCAACAAATGATTGACCTGATCAACTTCATGCAGTTTTCCCCCTCTGTTTTCATGTAGTAGTCTGATAGTTTCTAGTATTATGTAAGACTTTTATCCATTTGGGGATGATTTTTTGTAGTGTGAGATAACAATTCAATTTCTGGGTTTTTTGGTTATTGTTGTTTTTTGGTTGTTTGAGGGGTGGGGATTGAGTTTTTTGGTTTTGGAGGGTTGGTGGTACTGGGGATTGAACCCAAGGCCTTCACACTAAACTACAGTCCCAGATTTTTTTTTTTTTGAAACAAGGTCTTGCTAACTCACTAAGTTGCCCAAACTGGGCCTGAGCTTGAAATTCTGCTGCCTCAGCCTCCTAGAGTGCTGAAATTTCAGGTATTCACCCCCATGCTTGGTTCAATTTATTCTTTTGCATGTGGATATTAAATCTTCCCAGTACCATTTATTGAACAGACTGACCTTTGTTGAAACCAGTGGGTTTCTTTCTGGACATAACCCTACTTTAAGAGATTTTTTAAGGAAAGGACTACTGTAACTTTCCTTGATGTATATCAGTGAGGAATTGTCCTTTCTGCCCAGAAGTTGTATATTTCCAGCAGCCACTTTGCAGTATTATGTTCTTGTTCTGATTTTAGTAGACAAACATTCATACCCGAAGTTGGGTGTGGTGGTGCACATTAGCAGTCCCAGCACTTACGGGGCTGAGGCAGGAAGATCACTGAGAATTTGAGGCCAGCTTGGGCTACACAGTGAGTCCAAGGCCAGACTGAACTGATGAGCAAGACCCTGTCTCAAAAACAAACAAAATTTAACATGGATCAATTTTCTTCAAATTTATTACAATTTTTAAATAACAAAAACAAGACAAATATTCTTGAAAGGACAAAGCTATAGTAAGAGAGAATAGGTCAGGACCTTCTAGGGAGTTGGGGCAAGGGAGGAGGTGACTCCAGGAGACAGCACAGGGAGCTGCGCTAGGTGAACTCTTCTATGCCCTGGTTGTGGGAGAGGTTGCAGGAATCCATTTGTGTTCAAAGTCAGAACTGGACACCAAAGGAAAAAGTCGATTTTACAGTACAATAATTTAAAATCTTATAAAGAACTTTGTACAACATAGGGTATATTTGGAAAGAAACAAGATGCATAATACAGTGATTTCCTCAGAACACCTGAATAGCTGGAGAATGGGGATTGGAGAAGTATCTTCATTCCTTGTTTGTCTTGCATATATTTTAGAATTTTTAAGAAAATTATTTTACTCTATATACTATAAATTGGGTGAATTCTCATCAAATGACCACACCTATGCAACCACCACTCAGAGCGCAATACAGAGCCCACTCTTGTACCCTAAGTCCTGTCCCTTTCCCTTCTCCCCAGAGATAGCCACAACCCTAAATCCTAACCCCACAAATAAGTTCTGCCTTTTTAAAGCTATGACACAGAATGTATTCTTTTGTGTCTGGTTCTTCAACTCAACATTATGCTTGTGGGATGCATTCATATAGTGTTTCAGCAGCCCATTCCCTGTCATTATGATGTAGTGTTTTATTGCATGGATATAATAGAAGTGTTTTTCCCACTCCATTGGTGGAAACCTGGATTAAATTTGGGAATATTGTCTATATTGTGGCTGTGGACATCTTTTTTTTATAGGATCTCACTATATTGTCCAGGTTGACCTCAAAATCACTTTGCATGAACAAGACAAGGATATCCAATATCACCACTCCTATTCAACATAGTTCTGGAAATACTAACCAGAGCAATTAGACAAGAGAGAGAAATAAAAGGAATAAGGATAGGAAAGGAAGAAGTGAAATCATCATTATTTGCAGATGACATCATACTCTACATGGAAGACCTCAAAAACCTCCACCAAAGGACTCTCAAAATTAATAAGCAAATTCAGTAGCATAGCAGAATAAAAAGTTAACACTCAAAAATCAATAGCATTCCTGTATATGAACAACAAACACACTGAAAGAGAAATTAGGAAAAACACACCTTTCACAATAGCATTACAAAAAATGAAATACTTAGGAATCAATCTAACCAAGGAAGTAAAAGATCTATACATTGAAAATGAGAGTACTCTGAAAAAAGAGATCAAAGAGGATTTCAAAAAATGGAAAGATATCCCTTGCTCATGGATAGGAAGAACCAGCATTGTGAAAATGGCCATACTCCCAAAACTAGTATACAAATTCCATGCAGTCAAATTACCATTAGTATACCTCACAGGTCTAGAGAAAACATTCCTAAAATTTATCTAGAATCAGAAGAGACCTAGAATAACAAAAGCAATCCTGGGCAACAAAGGCAAGGCACGAACTTTCACAATCCCTGACTTGAAATTATACTACAAAGCTACTGTGATAAAATCAGCATGGTACTGGCAAAAAACAGACCTGAGGATCAATGGAATGGACTAGAAGATGTGGCCACAACCACAAACACACTCAGCCACTTTATCTTTGACAAAGGGTCCAAACATGTTCACAGGAGGAAAGATAGCCTCTTTAATAAATGGTTCTGGAAGAAGTGTCTCTCCACATGCTGAAGACTGAAATTAGACCCATGTTTATCACCATGCACTAAACTAAAATCAAAATGTATCAAAGATCTAAATACTAAAACAGAAACACTATATCTACCAGAAGAGAAAGTAGGCAGAAATCTTGAATACATAGGGGTAGGCAGAGAGTTCATGAACAAAAACCAAACTGCACAGGAAATACTTCAAAGAATCAACAACTGGGATCTCATCTTATTAAAAAGCTTTTGCACAGCAAAAGAAACCAACAACAGTAAAAAAATGGGAAAAAATTTACCACAGAGTGGGAAAAAATTTTAGCCAACTGTCCCTCTGATAAACAATTTCTATCTAGAACATATAAAGAATTTTTTTAAAAAGTCAGGCCCCAAAATTCAAATACCCAATCCAAAAATGGACATCTGAGATGAATACACACTTCTCAGATGAAGAAATACAAATGGCAAATAAATACACGAAAAAAATGTTCAACATCATTAGTCATTCAAGAAATGCAAATTAAAACAACACTGAGATTCAATCTCACCCCAGAAAGAATGGCTAGCATCAAGAAATCAACCAGTAACAAATGCTGAAGGGGCTGTGGGGAAAAAGGAACCCTTCTCCACTGTTAGCGTGAGTGTTGACTGGTACAACCAATGTGGAAATCAGTGTGCAAAATCCCAGAAAAACTAGAATTAGAGGTCCTATTCTACCCAGCTATTCCCCTTCTGGGTATTTTTCCAGAAGAACTGAAAACATCATACCACAGTGATATATATGTGCCCATGTTTATAGCAATGCAATTTGTAATAGTTAAATCTTGGAAACAGCCCAAATGCCCATCAACTGAGGAATGGATGAAAAATATGTAGTATTTGTATACAATGGAGTATTGCTCAGCTATAAAGAATGATAAACTCTAGGCTTTTATAGGTGAATGGATGCAATTGGAGACCATACTTGTAAGTGAAATAAATTAGGCCTGCATGTATAAACATCATATTGTCACCCTAGTGTAAGAACCTGAAAGTGTTAAAAAAAATCTGAAAGGTACAATAGATACTGTGAAAGACAAATAAAGTGCTCAAAAGGAAAGAACAACTGGAATGAGGGAAAGGAGAAAAGAAAGCAAGAAGGAAGTGAAAAAATATATACGTGTGTGTGTGTATATATGTATATATATGAGAGCTAAGACAATTGTACTACTAATTTCTAATGGTTTATTGAAAGGAAAAGTTAACATTTAATTGATCACTCTTGCATGCCTATATTGGGTAATGTGAGCAACTACTTTCAAGATAACAATATGTAATACAACAACCATTGTTAATTTCCTATCATCTTTCTTGGGAATTCTGTATTGTTTCTATTGCTTTTGTTTTTGTTATTTTGCTTTGTTTTTATTTTTTTCTTTTTCTCTTCAAAATAAAAAATCGGAAAAAAGATGTATTAAACACGTAAAAATAAAAAAAGCTAACTCAAAATAGATCATAAGTAAACAAAATTGTAAAACTTTTAGGAAAACCCACAGCAGACAATTTGAGGGATTTGCAAGCAGACAAAGAGTTCTAAGATTTGACACCAAAATCACACTATAAAGGAAAAGTTGATAAATTGGACCTCATCAAAATGAAAAACTTGTGCTTTCTGAAAGATCCTCTGAATTAGATGAAAAGACAAGCTATAGGCTGGGAGAAAATAATTGTAAACCACCCAGCTGACAAGGTCTTATATCTAGAATATAAATTATTCAAAACACAACAGTAAAAATGATACACAATTCAATTAAAACAAAAGACATGAATACTCCGGGTGTATTAAACAACAGAGGTTTATTTTTGCATGGCTCTGGAGGCTGGAAGGCCAGGTTCAAAGTACCAACAGTGCTGGTTTCCCTCTCACCTGCAGGTAGCTGCCTCATTCTCGCCTCTCCGCATGGTGACACCTCTGTGCGCCTGTACCACTGCTCTCGCTTTCTCCTCCTCCAAGGACATCATTCGTATTGAATTAAGACTCTACCTAATGGCCTCATTTTAACTCAGTCTCTTCTTTAATGATGTCACCTGTCAGTATGGTCACATTGTGAGGTATCATGGGTTGCGACTTCAATGTATGAATTTGAGAGGGATGCAATTCACCCTACAAAATTAACAAGAACGTAAAAAGATGTTAATATAATAAGCATCAGTGAAATGTAATTCAAAAACAATGAAATATCACACATACCTACTACGATGGCTATCATAAAAAGACAGACTACAACAAGTGTTAGCAAGATGCAGAGAAGTAGAAACTTCATACACTGCTGCTGGGAATGTAAAATAACACAGCCACTGTGGGGGACAGTTTGGCAGGGCCTGGAAATATTTCAGCATTTCTTCTATTTATCCTTCCCACCACCAACCATCCCAGGCCCTGACTGCCACCACTCTCCTTCTATGAGATCACCTTTATAGGAATTGGAATCTATGTGTTGTGAGTCATCTGCTTTTCCATGTTCATTGTAACATTAGTCACAACAGCTCGAAATGGAAACAACCTAACTGTCCAGCAGCAGATGAATGGCTAGGGAACATGTGGTGCATCTACACAATGAAATACTGTTTGGTCTTTTAAAAAGAAAACAGCTTGCCATCGGCAACAACATGGATGGACTTGAAGGGCATTAAATGAAATAACCCAGACATAGATAAGCATTGTATGATCTGTTACGTGGAATCTAAAAGAGCTAATATCATTCTGAGTTCATTTTTGCATAAGTTGTAAGGTTAAATTCAAAATGGATCTGTTTTGGGGGAGTTGTTTGTTGTTTTGGGCTTCTGCCTATGCAGTTGTTCTAGCACCATTTTTTGAAAAGGCTGTTTTCTCCATAGAGTTGTTTTTGTTTCTTGGACAAAAATCAATTTGACACATGTATGTGGGCGTACTCACCTTGAATTTTTGAAAATATTTTTGTTGGATACCAAGTTCTAAATTACTTTATGTTTTTTGTTGTTTTCCACAGTGTTGAAAAATTATACCTTTGCTTTTAGCTTCTATTGGTTGCATTAAGCTGTCAGTTTTGTTTTTGCACTTTTGAGGTTCACAGGTCTGTTTTTCTCCATCTTGCTTCTTAATTTAAAAGTATAAAGAGCAATGTGAGCCCTTAAAGGAGCATTTGGAAAAAAGAGAAAATAAAGTAAAAACACATTTAATGCTACCACCCCAGCATGGTCACTTGTAGATACTGTATTTGTCAGCACGTAAAACGTTTTGAATTCTTTAATCCTCTACCCATATCTCTCTTCTTAGTCCTACTGTCTTCCAACTGATTTCAGTTGTGGTGTCACTAACTGCACACGGTTTTCTTTGGGTTTACAAAAATAGGTATAATGAAATGTTGTAAAATCTACATTCAGGATTCTTGCCTTCTATTCAGAGAGAAAGAGCAACATTCTCTTTCCTACAAACTCCTCGTGGGCCCTCGCGTGCTCTCGTGTATACCTAGGCGGGGAAGTGTGTGCAAAAGGTATGTAGTACGTTACATCACGACTGGTATCTCCAAACACAACTTTCTTAAAAACAAAATGTCCTACACTTGATAACTTTATTTTCATTCCCAAGACCCTGCCTTCATTTTACTTTTTATGTTTCGGGAAACATTTTGGTTGGTTGGAATTTCTTTGCCACTCTTAGTGTTGTTCTCGGGCCTGTGGTAATTCTTTTATGGGCTGTTTTTCCACCATTTCAGAGAAACATTTGAAAAATTTCCAGCGCTTTTTTTAACGAATCTTAATAGTATGACTCTTTAAAGTGGTTTCTAGAAAAAAAATCCATTTCCTAATATGCTGAGTGTTTTCAGAGTGACAGTGTGTGTTCATTTTACTTAAATGCACAGGCAGCCTCGTTTGCAGTAACAACACGGGCTGCAGAGTCTCTAAGCCATTGCCATTGGAAACCACCAAATGCCAGCGCTCCCAGCAACTCGAAGAGAGCTACTGGCCCCACGTTCACAATTACACATACGCAGCATCTTGGAGAGCTTCCTCCAGTTGATTAGGAAATGGGAGACCCAGGAAATATACGCAAAGAGAAAGTGAAATATTTCAGCTGCCTTTGAGTGAAGGCATGAGGTTTAACCTCTCTAACAATTTACCTGAATGTCTTTTATGCCAGAGCTACTAGGATTTCTCTCCAATATTTATGGGGCTTGTGTCTCTTTTAAAAGGCTATTATGCTTAAGTTACTGTCATAGTCCTTATTAAAACACAACTCTCTGTAATCTTTTACAGTTTGCAGAGTGGCTTCATCATAGACAGTCCCTAGCCCCCCATGCCTTATTCTCAACAAACTTCTGAGCTTGGCAGGCTAAAGACTGTCTCCGTTTTAGAGCTGAGGATAGTACGTTCTTGCTTAAGCTATTGCAGAGAATAAGTGCCAACACCAGAACACTTACCCGAAGCAACACTCCAGATCCCCTGTATTTTATCTTCCCACCATACTGCCCTCATCTCTGAAAATAGAAAATATCTATTAGTGAAATTTGCTGAGTCTACAAAGAATAACTTTATTTTAAGCATTTCTTACATATGGGAATTATCAACAGTTTTACAAGGAACATTTTGGTAATGAAACAAGATCCCATGGTTGTGTTTGAGCATGGAAGAATTTCGCTCTTAGCCCACGACAAAATGGCTACTCCCTGAGTCACAGTTTCATTACACGGGTGTCCCTGGAAGTGATACACAAACTAGAAGCTTCATATAGAATTTGAATTTAATGCCAGGCACAGAAAGACAAACACCTGATACTCTGATATATGCAAATGAAAAGATTGATGTAAAAGTACTATAAAATCTTAGATCAAGAGTAATTTGTTTTGCAAATGTTCTGCAAGATGAGAAAACATTTCTCCTAACTTTTAACTTGATAAGCAAGTGATGTCTTGCAAGATGAGTAGTACATGAAAGCCATCCTGTGTACCTACCCTCCTCTCGTCTCCCTCACACCAGCCGCACAGGTTTACAAAGACAAGGGCAGGTCAATTTTTTCTTTATGTTTTGTACTTTCTTTATTATTTTGTATTATATTATAATCATTTTATATGACTATTTTGGGCTGTGCCATGAGCCATCTGAGTTGCCATTATCCCTTATGGGGAGATCCGCCTTGATGTACAAGCACTGTGGTACAGAGTGCTGCCAGAATGAAGTATGCTCGCAAACCAGGGTCTCATTGTATTAAAAGCAGGTTACCAGCCGCTGAGAAGGGTGTGGGGGAATGAAGAGAGGGTGATTAAGGGGGCGCTGAGGTGCTTTTGGTCAGAATAATTTTAGTGTTCTGTTACAGTTTGTGGAGTGGTTTGACAGCAATTAATAGCGTATTTCAAAATATCTCATAGGAATTTGAATGTTCCCAACACAAAGAAAGGGTATATGTCTTTGGGGCCGATTACCCTGATCCAATCATTTCTTATATACATGTACTGAAATGCCACAGTATACTCTATAAATATGTATAATTACTGTGTCCATTTTAAAAACATATTCTTTTAAAAAGAATTTGAATTTGAACTGAATGTCTTCCTTCCTTTCGACCGGAACCAGCATCTTCCAGTAATTTGCCAACATGATGAACACAAAGGGAAAAAGGAGGGGAAGCCGGTGTATGTTCTCTAGGCCTTTCAGAAAACATGGAATGTTCCTCTGGCCACATACATGGGAATCTATAGAAGGGGTGATATTGTAGACATCAAGGGGATGGGTAGTGTGCAAAAAGGGACGCCACACAAATGTTGCCATGGCAAAGAGGAAGAGTCTACAGTGTTACGCAGCATGCTGTTGGCGTGGTTGTAAACAAGCAGGTTAAGGGCAAGACACTTGCCAAGAGGATTAATGTGCATATGGAGCATATTAAACACTCAAAGAGTCCAGGTAGCTTCCTGACACGTGTCGAGGAAAATGATCAGAAAAAGAAGGAAGCCAAAGAGAAAGGTACCTGGGTTCAGCTGAGGCACCAGCCCACTCCGCCCAAAGAAGCGCACTTTGTGAGAACCAATGGGAAGGAGCCTGCGCTGCTGGAACCTGTTCCCTGTGAGTTCTTCGCATAAGCTGGGGATGGAGCTCTGCCATTCGGCACCCAATTGACAGCTAAGTGTTCTAGGTCCTACTTAAAAGTAAAAAACCATCCTGTGTTGTAAGGATGGTTTTCCTAATTGAATGGATGTGTAGTGCCTTTATCTCAGAAACATTTTCATCCTACCTAGTTAACTGTGTCAGGTCTTTACTCTTCACTGTTTTCCTTGCAGAAAGATATTACTGAGATATTGCATAGGTGTATACCCAGATGGCCAAATATTTATGCAATATTTATATTATTGTAGCAAAACAAATGGAAGTCATTTCAGTTAAATAAATGGAAGTCCATTTCAGTTAAATAAATTGTTCAAAGCACCTAAAAAATAAATAAATGGAATGTCTTCCCCAGGTCCTCAGGACTCAGTGGAAGATAAAGAAATTGAACGTGTCCCCTTTCTGCCCAGTATAAACACAGACTGGGACAGAACTGTACCCTGGACAAACCTTCTTAGTTGCTGTGAGTTTAAGGAGTTTTCATACCCGAATGGTTACTCACCCTTCTCCTCAACGCTGCCCACCAAGGAAGCCACATGTGCAAGGAGCCATCATAGAATAGTAGGGAAAACATTAATAAAATTTGATTTGAGAATTCAACATAAGTTCGGTAACCTCATCCTCCCCTCTTTCTATTCCTTTTGTAGTCATCTCTGCTTTAAAAAGTGGATTGGAAAATGTAGTTTAGGACTACCCCTGCCCCCAGACTCTGAGAGGCTAAAGTCTTCAAAAAAATTTATCGTGACCCAGTAGTCTAGCAGCAAGCAATATGGAGGGTATAGTGATAGATGGTCATCATTTTTCCTGGTGGTGATTTTGCTCACTGATGATACATGGCCCAGTGATTGATCTCAGACCAGTTAGACTGGTAACTCCTCTGTAGAAAAACTAAAGAAAGGACATACTAGTACAATCACCTAAAATTACGCTTGATAGTATTTGCTCTCCATCATGGACCAAAGCTGAAGCACAGAGAGGTTAAAAATATTCCGCTTCCCTAATATTAGAGAGCAAATGTGCTTGCGGTTCCCATACGCCTGTCAGGAAGGGGTTGGTTTCTATGCTGGCTCCTTCTCTTGCGTTGCCATGGTGATGAGACAGTGAAGAACATATAACAGCTGAAAGAGAAATTCAGTGTCACCCGGAGATGTGGCACTCCAGGCCGAAATAATGAGATTCCTCTCTGAGCAGAAGCAAGCTTGCCAGAGCTTCAGTGTCACACGGGGGCTGGGCAGGGGGCCTTTGGGCTCGGCGGCTTGTCTCAGCAGCGCTCCTGTTATTTCCAATATAGAAGAATGAGAGGTGACAGCCTCTGGCACTGACAGTCAGGCTTGTATCCGTTGCCCCCAGAGTCAGATCAAGTGACACAGAGAGCTTTGAGTTGTTATCATACTGATTCCCTCAGTGCCTGCAAATGGATGCTGTCACCTGGACCCACGCGGATGACACACATCAGCCCTGCCTAGTCTTTGTACTGACTAGAGACAGGGTTCCCCTTTTGAGACCCTGTCAGTTATGTCCAGCAGGAGATGATTGGCTAAATCAAACTGGCTGTGAGTGCAGCTACATTCTTGGTAGTTCACACAGCTTAGCTTGGCTGAGGAAATAATGTTCCCCACCTCAAACCTCTCATCTAACCTTTCAGTGTATGCTTGTCATGTTTGAGAGATGCAACTATTTTGGGTCACCTGTCTTAGCAACACACATCCAGTTTATTTTAGGTAAAGAATCATAAGTTGACAGTGTACTGGGGATAGAACCTAACCTTGGTCTCAGTAAAAGCAGGAAGTGGGTTAGTCAGAGTATAGTGATTGTGGCCTTCAAAGTAAGCCATGTCATGGGTTACAGATGCTTCACATTTAGCTAGAACTCAAGGTCTTGGGTGACTGCAAGGGCT
>PVLD010019780.1:0-35488 GCA_004027595.1 Dinomys branickii
AAGCCCTCGTTCCAGCGATCGCAGCTTCAGCTTCGGAGACCCACGCTCATGGAAGCCTCCCAACTCGGCCAGGGGAGAGCGGAGTTCCAAGAGCTGGTCCAGGTCTGGAGAGGAGAGGGCACAGCCAGGAAAAGAGGCAATGGTGGTTGGGAACTGTGGTCAAATCCAGTGTGAGGATGAGAGGTTGCAACAGCCAGGAGTCCCCACCCTGCAGCCACCTTCCAAATCAGCACCTGGAGGCAAGGTGGAGCCAGAGCAGCCAGTACACATCCCACCACACCCAGCTCTATGCCTGCCTCGAGGCTGTGGCCTCCTGCCTCTCCACTGTATGGGCGGCTGCCAGTGGGGAGCGGTGGGGTGCGTCGGCAGCGACATCAGAGCCACAGCAACTCCCAGGGATCCAGCCAAGGAACAAACGGGAACTGGAGCACAACAGCAACACAGAGCTGCAGATGGAGGTGGATCACACGGCCCCACGCCCTTCTCACTCCAACATCAAGCAGGAAGCATGAGCTGAGTTATGCTCAGCTCCCACCCTGAACGCCCTCTGTGAGCACCTTGAGCCTCGGCGGCCTGCGCAATCACCACCTGTTCCTGACAGCGATGGGATGAGTCCACAGGCTTCAGGACTCATCTCAAACTACTAATACGAGCAACAAGAGTGTCTCCATACTGCTTGCATATATGAACCTTGCGTGAACCCATGGCGACCGGATAGGCAGCAGAGAGAGAACCTCCCGGAGGAATGCCACTCAGATATAGAAATATAGCAACATGTGAAGGACAGAAAGGAAAGAGGTGGATATCCTGAACTCGAGAAGGATCTGAAATGGGAACTGAAACCCTCGGAAAGACTAAGCAAAACCTCCTCTGGAGGAGGGGATCGGAGATCTGCCATGGCACAGTCGGAGGGAGATGAGACAGAGAGGGAGGAGGTCGCTGCTCCACGCACACCCTTGGCCCACGCCCTTGTTTCGGCATTCACGGCTTCAGCTTCGGAGACCGATTGCCCAGCTGCAAGGGATGGGGAACGGTAATGCTGGAGATCAGGAGGAGGTGGGAGGAGAAGAAAGAGCCTCTGGCATCAAGGCAACAGGACAGAGCCAAAAGGGTCACAGGGGGCACCCCGATGGGGGCTTGTGCCCCGCGGCTGCTCCGCTGAGGGCCCCACGGCTGCTCCGCTGTGGGCCCTGCAGCTGCTCTGCAGTGGGCCCCGGGCTGCTCCGCTGTGGGCCCTGCGGCTGCCCTGCAGTGGGCCCCACGGCTGCCCTGCAGTGCACCCTGATGCTGCACTGCAGTGGGCCCCGCGGCTGCTGTGCTGTGCACCCTCTGGCTGCTCCGCGGCTGCTCCGCAGTGGGCCCGGTGGCTGCTCCGCTGAGGGCCCCGCTCAGGGCACCTCATGGACTGGACCCGCCCCCACCCATAGCAAGACGACAGGGTGGAGCCAGGCAGTCTGCTGTGAGCATATGTGCTTTCCCACCTCCAACCATGGCAGTCTGTATACACCCATGTATGTTATGGTATAGTCTGAGGCAGCTGTATCTCTTCCCAAGGTGAGAGTTCAAGGAGATAGATAAACCCAGGAGTACAGTTATTATCACAGGGAAGATGAATGATTGAGTGGTAGGGCAATGGAGATGAGGGAGGAGAAAAATTGAATGATCAAATGGGCCATCATCTGTGTAACTGAGTAACAAAGGTGAAGGTAACATTATGTAGGACAGCATCCAGAGCTAATTCCCTTCTGTGTTCCCTATAATTCTGTATTTCCTCAATCGTTTTTGTATTAACAGAAGTGAAGATAACTTTATATTATACAGCATCCAGTGCAAATTCCCTACTATCTCCTCTATAATTTGGTATTTCCTTTAATGTTTTTGTGTTAACTAATGTGAAGATAACTATGTCATACAACATCCAGTGCTAATTCCCTACTATATTCTGTATAACTTTGTATTTTCTGTATTGTTTATGGCTTTTCTGGTTCATATGTCTCCATTCTTTTGTCTTTAAAATTAAAAAAAAAAAAGTAATGTAGAGAAAACTCCTCTCATTTCATCCCCCAGATTTCAGTAAGTTGTATTTGCATTTTCATTTGTTTGTAGGTATTTCTAATTTTCTTCTTTAATTTTTTCTGTGACCCATTGATTGTTCAGGGGGCTGTTATTTAACTTCCAAGTGTTTATGGAGTTTTGCAGTTCCTTTTGCCATTTATTTCCAATATCATTGTGCTGTGGTCGGATAATATGCATGGGACAACTTCAATTCTTTTGCATTTAGCTGCATTTAGATAGGTATGCTCTCCGGGCTAGAATTTGGTCTATTTTAGAGAAAGTCCCATGTGCATCTGAGAAAAATGTATATTCTGATGTTGTGTGGTGGAACTCTGTATACATCTACTAAGTCCATTTGTTTGCAGATTTGGTTCAGGTTTGTTATTTCTTTGCTGACTTTTTGTCTAGTTGACCTATCTCCGGGTCAGAGGGGTGTTGAGGTACCCTCCTATTACAATAGTATTATTGATTATTTAGTTTTTTATGTCTGTTAAGATTTGTCTTACATAGTTTGGTGCTCCAATATTTGTTGCATACATGTTTATGATTGTTACCTCTTCCTCTCACAGTTTTCCCCTAACTAGTATGTAGTGACCTTCTTTATCTCTTTTGATTGCTTTCAGTTTGAAGTTTACATTGTCTGCAAACATAATAGGTACCCCTAGTTTTTTACGGGAACCTGTTGCATGCTGAATTGTTTTCCATCCTTTGACTTTCAGTCATGGTTTTCCTTTTGAGTAAAGTGTGTTTCCTGTACACAGCATATTATTGGATTTTGTTTCTTAATCCACTCTGCCAGTCTGTTTCTTTTGACTGGTGAATTGAGGCCATTTACTTTAATGCTTATAACTGATATATGTTGACTTATCCTTGTCATATTATTTACTTGCTGTTGGTTTCCTACTTTTGCTGTTTAATTGCTTGCTCTACTTGAGGGTTTCTTTCTATTGTTGTTCTTGAGATTGTGATCTTTTTTTTCTCTGTCTAGAATATCTTTTAGTACATTTTGTAAGGTTGGTTTGGCACTTGTGAAGTTTGTCAGTTTTTTTTTTTTTTGTCATGGAAATATTTTATTTCTCCATTAAATTTGAAGGATAGTTTGGCAAGATGCATCATTCTGGGTTGGAAGCTGTTTTGTCTCAGAACTTGTAATACATCACTCCAAGCTCTTCTCAATTGGACAGTTTGTGTTGAGAAGTCTGCTGTGATTCTGATGGGCTTTCCTTTATAGGTGATCTGTTTCTTTGCTCTAGCAGCTTTTAATATTCTGTTCTTTTGCTGGAGATCTGGGATCTTGATTATTATATGTCTCGATGTGGTTTTATTTTGGTTATGGTTAGTTGGAGTTCTATATGCCTCATTTACCATACATCAGACTTTGTCCATGCTTGGGAAATTTTTTGCTATCGTTTTTGCAAATATTCTTTTTATGTCACTTGTGTTGCCTCCTGCTGTTTCATTGACTCCTATTAGTCTGACATTATTTCTTTTTACCCCATCTTGCAGCTATTGAAGTGATTTTTTTCTGGATCCTTGTTGATTTTAAGAGATCCTTCCTTTCATGATCGCTAGCTATCATGCTGTCTTCAAGATATGAATTTCTATCTTCAGCTTCATTCAAGCAGTTTTGCAAGCTTTCAATGAAAGTTTTTTTCCTGGAAATCTCTTTGAGTCTGTTTCATGTGTTCTAACTCATTCCTAAATTGTTCATGTAACATTTCCATCTGTTGACTATGTTCACCTATTTTTTTGTCTATTTCTTCTCTAGATGTGTGGAGCATTTCTTGCATTATTATTGTCATTTAATTTTTTGCCTGAGAGATTATGTCTTTTCTGATCTCTGCTGTGGCCTGATAGAGTTGTTTCTTTACTTTTGTTGCAATCATTTCAGCAATTTGGGGTGTGTGTTTATGAATTTCTCTTATGTTGGTGTCTTTTGGACTTGTTCTGAGTGAGGTGGAGTTCTGAGATTGCATTTTGCTCCCGTGTCTTCTCATTTGGACGTCAGATGAAAAGTGCTGAGCTACAAGCTACCCAGGCAGCTCAACGGAGGATTGTAGGGACCCTAGTTTACCTGAATATCAAACTTATCCCAAGATGGTAGAAGGCAGTGAACCACTGGGCCCAGGATCCTCAGACAATTGGTGGGATGCATGGCTCAGACACCTGTGATGGTAGGGGAATGCTGACCTTTGATACCAGGGTCTCCAGGCCATGGATGGAAAATGCAGGCCTCAGTCATGAACACAATGGTGGAAAGACAGGGGCTGCTGCTCTGGGATCCTCATTTAGCTGGTCAAGGGAGGGCAGGCCTTACCTCCCAACCTAGAAGACCACAAAGCCTGGGGCCACTCCCATGCAGTAGGCCTCACCTGCCAACAGAAGGGCCACTCTGGAGGGGTTTCCCTGACTCGAGTTGCTTGAATTAGAAATGTTTAAGTGGCACTAGCATGTTAACTTTCAAGCTTCCGAATCTCTCCTTCTTACCCCACCTTCAGGATAATGTGAGAGATCTCTATGGCAACTGCATCCACATGGAAGTGGCAAGAGTAAGGGAAAAATGTATCCATGATGCAAAATTCAAGGCAATTCTTGTTCTCATGACCATACTGATTGGATATCCTAAATGTCTCCCGTATTTGACCCTAGACTTGTCCCCGTATATCGGACCTGCATTTCTTTATTTTTTCATGTAATCATTTATTCAGTAGCATTCTTGGAGTCCCTGATATGGCTGGTTATGTCTCCCAATGCTCACATGTTAGGGAACATTACCTAATGCAGTGATTTTCAGAAGTGTGGCTTTTGGACAATTCCTGGATCCTGGGCTCTAACTTCTTCAGTGAGTTATCCTTTTAAGGAGTGCATAGCTCAGTGGCTTAATGGAATAAAGCAAGCCACTTAGGGCATGGCTTGGAATGCTATATCTTACCCCTGATATCTTCTCTGGCTTTTCTTTTCTGCTTTCTGGTTCCCATGAGGTGAGCAGTTCCCTCTGCCATGCTTCTCTGCCATGATGCGCCACCTCATCACAGATCCTAAAACCATGAAGCCAGGAGACCATGACCTGCAACCTCTGAAACCATGATCCAAAATAAATCTTTTCTATTCCAAGTTATTTTCCTCAAATATTTGGTCACAGTGACAAAAAGCTTACTGAGTCCCTTTGGGGGAGCAAATACTGCTCTTGGAACTCAGCCGTATGCTGCTGTGGAGACAGAACAAACATAGAAAGAAAATAAGGAAGTGTCATGGTTGGGTAGGGGTTTTCAATGGAAAGGGTGTGTTCATAGAAATCCCTACTGAGAAGGTGATTTTCTACAAAGAACTAAAGTGCTGAAAGGCTTTGATAAAGTGTTCAGAGTCTTTTATGAACTTGTTACCAAAAGGTTATATTAAACACATTTCATGTAAATGCCTAACTTGTCTTGACAAATCCAAAGGTCTGGCTCCATGAAGCCACATTCCTGTGTGACAATCAGATGGCGCTGAGAGGTGCTAGCCACTATACACCAAATTAGGGCCTTCAAAACAGGCCTTCAGTTCTCAAAGTCTACTTCTGCCTGCATCACTCAATTGCATCACCTGTGTGTCCACTGTACAGCTTGGAGTTCATGGACTTTGGTTAGAATCCTTAAAAGAGAGGCCTTGAATGCTGTCACCATCCCGTCAAAGTCACTGAAGTGTTGTGCTAGTGCAAGGGAAAAGTCTGTACCCCACACCACAGTAGAGTGATTTGCACACTAAAGACCTCAACCCTGAACCCCAGAGGTGAGGGTTTTTTCTTAGCTTCTTAGAGTCAAAGGGAGACAAGTAACAGTGGTTGTTCTCTTGCACACTGATTGAGATCTCCAGTACCTTGTGAGGACTCTGCCACCCTCGTCCACATATATTCGAACTTTCAACCAGACCACAAAGAAACCCCCAGGAAATCAGTTCTAGGGTGTGCAAGGCATAATTTCCTAGCTCAGCAGAATTTTAGTCCAACAAGCCTTCACAAGCATTTGAAACCCCACCTGCCTGCTGGCACATGCAAAAGACAGGAATTTTCCAGTTGGGTAAGAAGCTATGTTGTTTGCAGAAACGCCCCTGAGGAAGAGATCTTGGGTGGCAGAGAGCACTGGCAAAGATACCTCTGTAAAGTATAAACAGAAGCACTGCCTAGAGAGTCAAAGGTGGGTTACCATACCAACTAGCCCTTATAGTTTCTATACTTTAGGTGGTTTTTGGTTCCTGTAACTATTTACCTAAACTATAAGAATGTTTTAAACTTAAGCCAAGTTGCTAAGGAGTTCAGACTTCTCAACTTCAACTTATGTAAAAATCTCAACTGTGAAATCGCATCAAACCAGTTTTGCTGAAAAATAAAAATAGCTAAGTGCACATGCAAATGAAAAAAATTCTTTTCCAAAGAAAATACATAAATGACAAAGTACATGAAAATCATCTGATCAAAATCAGAATGAGCTCTCTCATCTCAGATTATCATAAAGTCATAGTGCTATGACTTTGAAGCAGACATGGCAGGAATGCTTGTTTGACAAACAGAGAGACACTCTGGATATATTTCAATCAATTCCTACACTTGCCCCAGATTAAAAAAAAAAAATTTCAAACCCTGCTGAGTCTACAAAGTACATTAGGTCTCAGTTGTATTTCACAATCAGTTAAAGAAAAAGAGAGGATAAAGTAATATTTTCAATCTCAACTCCAAATAGATACTAGAAATTTGAATTACCATGTAACTAACAATGAAAACTATGAATAAAAACATTTTGTGAATCATTAATTTCCTTCACATTAATTGAAGGAAAACTTATTTTAGGATGATCCTAAGAAAATTTCTGAACAGGAAAAACTTCTTTTGGGGAAGAAAATCTCTCTTTTCCATACTTTTCCTTCACTATTAGCGGGTTGTTCTCTCTGTTACGCAGTGCCCCATGCCCAACAACCATACTCTTTCCTACATATATCTAAATACAGGCCAATGGGAAGCCACAACCTTTGTATTACTGCTTTTAAAAGCTCTGCCTCAAAGACTGTGTCTGATTTTAAGAGTGAAAAAGATAAAGGGAAGAAAGACTTATTTCCTTTATAAAGTCTCACACTGTGTCTCTCCTTTTAATGCAATATTTCAATAGATGTAACTTATTTTTCAAATGAAAGGCTTTTGTGGTTTTCTTTTGGAAATTAAACATTAAGCATCAGTGTCTGGGCTGCACCTTGTTCTGCTAATTTTCATACATTCTTGTCATATCCATTGCATCAGCAGAGGTACTTTGTTTGCAATTCTTTGTTTTTTAATACCTAGGATATATACAATGATTTAGTATTCAGGATACTTCAGGAACTAAAAAAGCTGAATATTTTTCTGGGTGTGGCAGTGGTGCATACCTATAACCCCAGCTACCTGGGAGGCTAAAGTAGGAGGATCACAAATTGAAGATGAGCTGGGACAACTTAGTGAGACCTTGTCTCAAAATAAAATTTTAAAAGAGTTGGGGGATGTATCTCAGTGGTACAGTATTTGCCTACCATGCATGCAGCCTTTGGTTCACGGGTGGGGAGTACACTGAACTGAAGAACAAATGCCAAAAGTACAAATAAATCAATTTAAAAATGGGGTAAAGACCTAAGCAGACACTTTTCCAAAGAAAACACATAAATGACCAAGTACATGAAAATCATCTGATCAAAATCAGAATGAGCTATCTCACCTCAAGTTATCATAAAAGAAAGAATGTTAGTCAGGATGCAGAGCATTGCATAGTGGTTAGAATGTAAGTGACTGCAGCCATTATGGAAAACAGTATGGAGATTCTGGAAAAAGCTAAGAATAGAACTACCCTACGATCCAGCAATTCTACTACTAGGCGTATAGTATGTTCAAAGAAGATAGAATCATACTAAAAAGATATTTCTATTTCCCTGTGTATTGTGACCCTGTTCATAATAACCAAACTGTGGATTCAATCTGGGTGCCCATCAGGGAGTGAATAGATAAGCAAAATGCCACCCAGGCATGCATATGCACATGCACACACTTACACACAGGCACCCATTATTCAGCTATAATGAAATCCTATCATCTGTAGCAGCACGGATGGAACTGGAAATCATTATATCAAGCAAAATAAGCCAGGCACAGAAAGCCAAACACCACATTTCTCCCTCATTTGTGGAAGGTAGGAAGTCTATCTTGTACCGGTCATTAGGGACTAGGAAGGGGAAGGAGGAGGTGGACGAAAGAAGTTCACACCAAATCGCCATTAGAGGGGAGGAATTGGTTCTGGCTTCTCTCCATCACGGTACAGAACCATTGGCTAAAACAATGTGTGATATACATACTTACATGGGACTGAAAAAGTACGAAACTTCCCACAAGCTGGAAGAGCTGGAAGTGCTTATTATCTTCACTTGATTATTACACATTGAATACATGTATCAAATTACCATAATGTGCCCAATAAAGGTGTACAAACATATTTTAATAAAGAATAGGAAAAAATACACCAAAAAGTTAAAATATCAAACTATGAAAGTAGGAGGAAAAATATGAATCTATGTGAATAATTTTATACTGTTAGTATCAGCAAAGGTCTTTATAGTATGACACCAAAGGAAGAACCATTCAGCAAAAGATTCTACACAAAAGGAAAATATATTGGCATCAAGTCCCACAAGCTGTGTCAGAAGTAACGTACAAAGCCTGGAAGGACAAATTTAAGATATATGTGATAATTTACATTTCTATGAAAAAAGTAGAACAAATAAACTTGCTCTAAGCACACAAAATAATTTTTAAAAATGATTTATTCACAAACATAAAAATAAACAAAATCTACAATTTCTCACCTAACATTGTCAGAAGTATATAAAAAGTATAATATCTAAAGATAGCAAGCATACAGGAAAATGGGTTCTCATACAGGGTTACTGGGAGAATAATTGTTATTTTTGTGAAGGACACAAATAATAGTGCAACAAAATCTTCAAAATAGACATACGCTATGGCCCAACAATCTCTTTCACACAAAATTGTATGAATTTATTCTAGAAAATTATATAAAAGTATAAGTGAATGTGTGAAACATTTATTGTGGCAGTGTTTATAATATTAAAAACTAAAAAAATCTAAATGTCTAATCCAGCAAGCGAGGTTAAATATATCTCAAAATACTCAAAATATGGTAGAATGTCATTTGTTAATGAAAAATCAGGATCTGAATATACTTTTGCTGATGCAGAAAGCTATGTTGTGAACTGAAAACATTCTTAAGCACATTATATAATTTGTATGGTTTCGTTTTAAAAGCACATTGTACAGTTATACAATTTATATCACAAATTTTAAAAAGTTACGCACATGTGGAGCGATGATGTGGATATCAAACGTACCCCAAAGGCTCACATGCCATAGGTTTGGTCCCTCACCTGTGTCCCTGTTGGAAAGTGGTAGAACCTTTGGGAAACGGGGCCCAGTGGAAGCTATGTTGTTGCAGATATATCCTTAAGGAGAGACTACTTCCCTTCTCCTTCTGCTTAGGGCTACCTTGACGTGAATGGATCTCCTCTACCATGTGCTCCAGTCATGATGTGCTATGCTAACTATGCTACTATAGGCCAACAGCAATGGGACAGAGTGACCATGGACTGAAATCTATGAAACTGTGAGTCCAGGAGCCAAACATAAATCCTTTCTCCTTTTGGTTTTCTCAGGTGTCCTGTCCAGTGGTGGAAAGATTACCCCCTACACACGCCCCAAGTGTGGTGAGAGAAGTAAATAAGAGTAGACAAGGCCCCCATTGGGGCAGCAGTGACATTAGTGCTGGTGAAACTTAGATTATATTAACACCAGCCTAAGGCCTCTGAAAGTTCAGTACAGTCGCCTGAGGTTTCCTCCACGTTTCTGTCTCTGTGTTTCTGTGCCTTCGTGTGCTAGTCTTGTTACACCTCATGAAACTCAGATATGAAGTCAATTCTTTCACAATAAGTGCAGTCCCAGCCAGCTTTTGGGAGGTTTTGCTGACTTTATTGAAAGTCTAAAAAGCACAGTAGGGGGTAATTCACATTCCTGCCATCTCAATAGCTCCTCAGTCTTTTTCTTATTAATTCCTGGAAGCTTTGACTCCAGCCAACCTCTGGCCCTGAGAGGAAAATAAACAGAATAAGATTCTCTCTTTACCATATTTCACCTGGGTATTTAAAAAATCCAAAAGCTATTATTCAGAATATGGAATGAAATAATTCACTATCTTCACACAGTGCAAGCCCAAGTGACTTTTACATTCCTTATCATACTTTTCTGAATTTCCTGGATTTTTTACAAGCATATTCTACTATCATGAGAGAAAAAACTAAAAATATTTTTGTTTTTAAAGAATAGAAGCTGAGTACTGATGACAAAGGAATAATGCTCTGGATCCGTCCAGGGTCATACTGTTGAGGCTCAGCTCCTTCAAATTCACCCCAAATTGTTCAGGGAGTCTCACAATCACCCTGATGGCAGCTTTCCATCTGCCACGTGGGGTCCCATCCTGCCTCTGCTATGGTGATATCCTCACAGGTACCCAAGGAGGGACCCATACGGCTTCTGTGAGTAGCTATTCGCCAGCGTCACAAGTGAGGTGCTGGAGATCTCATGAGGCTAACGCCCCTTGTCTTGGCTTAATGTGATCTGCTACTGAGTTCTCTCTTGCAGTTACTTTAAAGGACATTGCTCCCTTTTGCAGCTGGCAGTAACCTCCTTTGCCCTTTATCTGACTTTCATGGAAAGGAAAGATAAAACATAAACAGGAATTAATTTCCCAAGCCAGTCCAGTAGTTTTCCCTTCTTCTCAGGTCAAAGAACAATGGACTCCTGTATTCCTGCCTTTGTAGAAATCTCACTGCAAGACCCTCTCAGGAGGCTTCCTGGAGACATTGCCCAGACAGATGGACCACCCACACAGAAATGACATCTGCTTATTCGGCGGAGTTTTGGGGGAACAGACAGAAGTACCACAAGTAAATTTTATAGCAGCTGATCTGCCAGTTCTAGTCCATTATGGAATATGTGTCAATATAACCTCACTCCTCCTATAGCCCAACCTTGCTAGGGATGGATGCATTCCTTGCAGTGGACCCTGGGCAAAGAATCACCACTGAGAACATAAACTACAGCTTTCTATCATGACCTTTGTATAACCCAAACTAGGGATGGCAAATACAGGAAATATGCCCAAAGGGGCACTTCAGTACCCAAAGGGGCATACTCAATACTTCCAAAAAAAAAAAAAAAGCCTCAGGACTTCAGGTCTATGACAAACTGTCTGGCCACAGGCTGGTTCTGGCACACAGATATGTTTTGTTTATGCTATTCATTATTGGTCTGCACAAGTACAAAATGCTTCATAGTAATTACCAGCACATTATTTTATATTTTAATGTAACACAAGTAGAAATTAACAAAGAAAGTATTAAAAACACTCTCCTTCTATGAGAAAACCCAAAATTACATAACAAGATAATTAGATAATAGCAGTGGTTAATATGCTGTATATCATTATCTAAAAGAATGGCCAAAATATTCCTCAGAGAACAAGTGATAGACAAAGGACTCTTTTACAGAGAAGAAACAAACAAATAAAAGAACAAAACTTTCTTTTCAATGCACAAAAGAAACTAGTAGAATAAATGAAAGAAATTAGGTTACATCTTAAAATATTTTTGAAAAAATGGAGTGGAAAATTTGGGGAATTATTTGAACTTCTTACTTTCTATCATATATATTCATAAATATTATAGGTATATGTATTTATATTTTTTTCTCATATAAGAGAACCATGTGATAAATGTGTGTCTGAATTATTTTATTCCATATTGGTTTTTCAAATTTAATTTTAAAGACAGAAGAGTAGAGACATGTAAACCAGAATAACACAAACACAATACAGGAAATACAAAATTATAGAAAAGATAGCAGGGAATTAGCACTGGATGCTGTATTACATGTTGTCTTCACATCAGTTAACACAAAAACAATAAAGGAAAATCCAAATTATAGAGAAGATAGTAAGGAATTAGCACTGGATGCTGTATTGCATAACGTTATCTTCACATTTGTTGCTCAGTTATACAGATTATGGCTCATTCGATTAATGAGTTTCCTCCACCCTCATCTCCATTGTTCTACCACCCAATGAGTCATCTTCCCTCTGATAATAACTGTAGTTTTGGTTGCATATTTTTTTTAAATTGCATCTATTTACTACAAATATCTCAAGTTTATTTTTCTTTATGGTAGAGTCGTAGTCCATTGTGTATAAATGACACATTTTCTTTATCCACTCATATGTTAATGGACATATGCAGTACTTCCAAGATTTAGTTAACATAAATTGTGCGGCCATAAACAAGGGTACAAATGTATCTCTCTCAAATGATGACTTCAATACTTTTGAGAAGATGAAGGAGGTATGGGTCAAATGGAATTTCTATTCTCAACATTTTTGAGGGATCTTCACACTGATTTCCATAGTGGTAACGCTAGTTTACATTTGCATGAGCCATGTAGAAATGTTTCTTTTTTTTCCCACATCCTTGCCAGTATTTTGTATTATTCAATTTTTGATGATGACCATTCTTCCTTGGGTAAGGTGTTACCTTAATGTAGTTTTAATTTTCATTTTTGTAAATTCCAGTGGTGGTGAAACCTTTTTATTCATGTTTATAGACCATTTGTACTTCAGATCAGTGTCTTGACAAGGGAGCATAACAAAGGAGAAACAGTCTATGGCAGGCAGAAGAGAGCAAAAACAAGCAAATGACAGTAAACCACAGCTCTTTTTATCCCTTATATCTTATCCAGGCTACTTAGGGTGGGTAGCACTGACCCCCTTAATTCCAGTCCCCTTGATCCTAGCATTGTACCATGTATCAATCCCTGCATCATATATTATAGATCCAGCATCCTCCGAAAAGGCTCCACCTATGACTACATGTGGCTTTGGGGGGACATCCAGACACAAGTCATAATAGGAAATGACAAGACACAGAAGCAAAATGCAACCTCAGACTTACAAACCACCCAAGGCAAGTTAAGGGGACAATGAAGGAAATCAGAAGCTACCCGCTTGAGTTTTCTGAAATGGTTGCAATGGAACACAAAATAGATGAGTGAAGCTATAGGAAAAAACGTATCAGAAATAATTTCCTAGGTTAAAAAATATTACAATCACAATGAAGTACAAGTACATAGGGAATCTAGAGCAGATACACACAAGAAAATAGAGAAGCTTAGGAAAATAATGGAAGCCATGAATGCCCAACATAAGAGGAAAAAAATGGAATCCATAACATATTTAAACAGATATCCAGGAGATTAATAATTTTATTGAAAGTATATATAGCAGAATGAAATAATATGAGAACAGAATATCAAACCTAGACAACAGCATGAGAGTTAGCAGTAATGAAAAGAAAAATTATTTAAAATATCAAGGGACAAAAAAACAGTTGCAAGATGATGCAAAAATGCATACTATATAAAACTGATCAGAGTCAACAAAATTACAGGAGATAGTGCAAATGACATTTAAAAAATCTGTTACAGAAGTAATAGCAGAAAACCACCTGAGCATGGAAAAAGAAATTGACAAACAGTTAATGAGGCATATAGAACTCCAATTAGCCATGACCAAAAATAAATCTATCCCAAGGAATACACAGTGATCCCTCACTTACTACAGAAGTTATGATCCAGAGACCCCTGCAATAGGTGAAAATCTGTGAAGTAGCAACATTATATTTATTTTATTATTTATATGTATATTTTAAGTCTTGATAAACCCTTCTTACACTCCTATAAACTCTTCCCACACTCCTGCATGCCTTCCTTGGGAGACCCTTCTTCCCAAAGCCTTGGCTTATAGCTGGGGTGGTGCCTGGGGACACCCCGGTGAATCAGCATCTCAGCTCTGAGGGCAGGAGGGGAGCATGGAGGAGGTGGAGATGGAGGATGTGAGCTGGCTGGGGAGTAGAGTGTATGGGACCCAGCCAAGCCACACCTGCAGCTGAGCCCAATGCCTGTCCTGCACCACTCATGCCACCCAGGCCAGCTGGTAGTGAGGGGGTGTGGGGGAAGTGCCTCACACACTCCTCACCTATAAGCAGTGCCCACCTGGTGCTCTTGCAGCCAGATGGCTGTGCCTGGGCTCAGGCTGGTGGTAGTGAACTTCTGCATTTTCACTGTGTACACTATGGTATTAATCTGGTGATGAAATACACACTGTATAGTATTTTATTTTGATTTAATATTCTTTTTTTCTTGAGACAGAGTTTTCCTACACAGTTCAGGCTGCCCTTGAACTTGCAGTGATCCTCTTGCCTCAGCCTCCCAAGTGCTTGGATTATAGATCTGTGCCACTATGCCCAGCTACAAAGGATTAAAAAAATTTTTTGGTACAGTGAATTTAACTCAGGACATTGTGATTGCCAGGCAGGCACTTGTGCTGCTGAGCTATATCCCTGGTCCCTAATATTCTTTTAATATGTTTGAATTAACATTTTTATATTGTTTTAATATTTTTAGGCAAAAATAATTAAAATCATAAATATTATATAAATATCTATATAATGCAAAATCCCGTGATATAGCAAAACTTCATGATACAGAATTAGATATTTTTTTTAAAAACCTGCACTACAGTGACACCTCAGTGAATGAACCACAATATAGTGAGGGAAGACTGTAATAGTCAAGATCCCAGAAATTCAGCACAAGAACAGAATATTAAAAGCTGTCAGAGAAAAAGAAACAAATCACTTATAAAAGAAAGCATATCTCAACACAAACCTTTAAGTCAAGGAGAGCTTGGAGTGAAGTGTTTCAAGTCCTAAAAGAAAATAACCTCGAACTCACACTGATATACCCAGCTGTTGATACATTGTGCCAACTTGGGGAGTCTAGAGGTTCAGCTGAGTGATTCAGCAGGAAGCCAGGGTGCTTACTTTGTACACATCCTGAGCCTGTGGAAGAGGAGGGCATGGAGATTATGTGAGTGCTATGCCTGGTGGTTCCGGGTAGCCTGTTTACAAGGGAAGGGAAGGAAAGAGGCTGCTTCCAGCCATTCCTCCCTTTTCCTGGTTCTTTTTGCTGTGCTCTGCTGCCATGAACGTTTGCCCTCTGCCATGTTCCACTCTGCCTCAGAACCAGCCAAGTATGGACTGAAACCTCCAGAAACTGTAAGCTAAATAAACCTTTCCTTCCTTCATTTTGGGCATTGGTTATTTTGTCTCAGCAAAGAGAAAAAAGTAGCCAAGACACCAGTAAAACTATCTTTCAAAATCAATAGAGAAATAAGATACTCCTATGACAAAGAACACCTGAAGAAATTTAGGACAACTAAATCAGCACTCCAAAATGTCCTGAGATATTCTAGAAAGAGATAAATAAAACTAAAATTCCATGAACACTGGTAGCAAGAATCTACCATGTAAAGCAAGAAAATAAACAGAGAGAAAAGAAAGGGAACCAACAGTAGGAAAATGATGCGACAAGATTGGGTGAATATACATTAGTTATAACTATCAATGTAATGATGTCAATTCACAAATC
The DNA here is from genome assembly GCA_004027595.1 of Dinomys branickii. Lineage (NCBI taxonomy): Eukaryota > Metazoa > Chordata > Mammalia > Rodentia > Dinomyidae > Dinomys > Dinomys branickii. The sequence continues at coordinate 15,653 of PVLD010019780.1, forward strand.
AAAAGAAACAGACTAGAAGAATGGATCAAGGAACAAGATCCAACAATATGCTGTATACAAGAAATACATTTAACTCCAAAAGGAATTCATAGATTGAAAGTCAAAGGAGGAAAAACAATATTTTATGTGACAGGAACCTGGACAAAAGGTGGGATAACTAGTCCAGTTGCAGACAATGTGGATTTTAAGCCAAGTCTGATCAAGAGAGACAAAGAAGATCACTACATTCTTATTAAGGGAACACTCCAAGATGAAGAGATAAAAATCATAAATATATATTCACCAAATTCTGGCACAGTCGATTCTATAAAACAAATATTAATGAAAAATCAAATAAGTATAAACACAATTGTAATGGGGAAACATCAATAACCCACTAAAACAAATAGATCAACTAGACAAAAAGAAAACAACAAAGAAATATCAAAACTGAAACAAAGCTGTCAATAAATGGGCCTAGACTTGTACCCTGAACTTCTGGAGGTCACAGACATAGGTGGTCCCTGATAACCACTGGCACAGCCCACGTCTGGCTGCTTGGTGCACACTGAACTGACTGGAGACACAGAATCATGCAGTCTATGACCTGCTGACACCACAGTTCATAGCTGAAAGCCCAGAGAATCAGGTACTTCCCATCTACTTCCTAGGGGCAGAGCAGGTGACCCACGACTCTGCCACATTACACTCGGAGTCTCCCTCCTCCATGCACCTGGTGCAGACAGGAGGTCCTCACTCAGAAGGCCCAGGAGCTACTAACACCGGGATTCATGTTTAAACCCTCCCTGCGCATGCTTTGGGAAGACAGAGAGACTAGGGCAGGGGGTGCACAAACTGCTATCACTGCAGTTTGGGTTTGGGTTTTGCTTGCACTCTGACCTTCTGAAGGTCACAGACACAGGCAATCAGTGATCACCACCAGCACAGCCCACATCAAGCTCCTCTGCATGCCCTAAGCTGCCTGGAGACACAGAATCAGGTGCTTCATAAACTGTTCACCTTGCAATTTGTATCTGGGTTCTGCCTACACCCTGAACTGCCTGGGGTCACAGGACAACTGATCCGTGACTGTGCCACCGGTGCTGCCTGAGTCATATGCATGCCCTGAACTGCAAGTGTACTGGGGACACCAGATAAGACAGTCTGCCATCAACTGACATCACAATTCGTGTCTGAGACCCGGGAGAAGTAGGTAACCTTCACAATCTACTGGAAGACCCTAGACTAACCAGCACATCTCAGCAGACACTAAGCGTCAGGCCTGACCACCAGGAAAACTAGGGCCACTAACAACCTTTGCTGAGCTGCCAGAGAAGAGGGAAACTGAGCCTCTAGCATCAAATATGACAAAGTGAAGGACTAAAATGCAATCTCAGAACTCTACTCCACTCAGACCAAGTCCAGAAGACATCCACATAGGAGAACTTGGTAAACACACACCTGAAATTGCCGAAATGATTGCAATGGAAGTAAAGAAACAACTCCATAAGGTCATAGAAGATATCAGATCAGACATAATCTCTCAGGCAAAAAATGGAATGACAATAATAAGGAAAGAATTGCTCAGCACATCTAGAGAAGAAATACATAAAAAATAAATGAACATAGGCAACAGATGGAAATGTTACATGAGCAATATAGGAATGAATTAGAACACATGAAACAGACTCAAAGAGATTTTCAGGACATCAAAACTTCCATTGAAAGCTTGCAAAACCGCTTGAATGAAGCCGTAGATTGAATTTTAGAACTTGAAGACAGCATGGCAGCTAGCAATCCTGAAAGGAAAGATCTCTTAAAATCAAAAAGGATCCAGGAAAAATCAATTCAACAGCTGCAAGACGAGGCAAAGAGAAATAATGTCAGACTAATAGGAGTCAATTAATAGCAGGAGGTGACACAAATGACATAAAAAGAATATTTGCAGAAATAATAGCAGAAAATTTCCCAAGCATGGAAACAGAAACTGAGATACAAGTAAATGAGGCATATAGAACTCCTACCAGTCATAACCATAATAAAACTACACTGAGACATATAATAATCAAGATTCCAGATCTCCAGGAGAAGAACAGAATATTAAAAGCTGCTAGAGAAAAGAAACAGATCACCTCTAAAGGAAAGGCCATCAGAATCACGGCAGACTTCTCAACACAAACCATCCAGTCAAGAAGAGCTTGGAGCAAAGTACTACAAGTCCTAAGACAAAACAGCTTCCAAACAAGATTGATGTATCCTGCCAAACTATCCCTCAAGTTTAATGGAAAAATAAAATATTTCCATGACAAAGAGCAACTGAAGAACACCATGAGTGCCAAACCATCCTTACAGTACTAAAAGACATTCTAGACAGAGAAGAAAATGACCACAATTTCAAGAACAACAATAGTAAGGAACCCTCAAGCAGAACAAGCAATTAAACAGCAAAAATAGGAAACCAACAGCAAGGAAATAACATGACAAGGATAAGCCACTACATATCAGTTACAACCATTAATGTAAATGGCCTCATTGACTGTTTTGTTTCCTCCATGTATACACATTGAGACATTTCTGCTGTGTGAATTCCCCCCCCCTCACTGGATTGGCTTTGGGGGAGTTGGGACTTATAGGGGGCATTTTGCATCCTTGTTTTCTTATATTTCTATTTTTGTTTGTTTCTCATATTTCTATTTTGTGTATATTTATTTGTTGAGTCTGTAGCTGCTTTGTCCCAGTATCTGGTATTTTAGGAATGAGTCACGGTTTTATGACATTCAGACAATTCGTATACTGGCATACAGAGGAAAAAAAACTGATTGCATGAACAATGTCACCTTGGTTGCATTAGTAAAGTCAGTGACAAAAATGATATCAAATATAACATGGATACTGACAAACACAAAGAACCACTTGCAAATCACTGGCAGAAGGAAAAGTTCTATGGTTTTAGTGTAACTATGTAAGTAACCCGGACAGTGACCTATAGTAATTCAGACCTCTAGTTTCTGGTGAATGTAGGGAGCCATGCAAAAGTTCAGGCAAACTAGTGGACTGAATTTCTGTATCCTTCAGATCTACCCCCACCAAAGGTTACACCCGCCAAACCTGGTCTCTCATAAAACATAGGCACTATGATCCTCCTGACCTTGAGCTTCTCAGAGGATCTTAAGTTATCTCTGTCTAGCTCTCACCCACTCCAAACCTGTCTCCCTATGCTGACTTTCTGAAGTACAGTAACACTTTAGTCCTAGAGCGAAACTCTTCTGCTGGGTGTTGGTCTCTTTTTCTAGAATGTCCTTCAAAATATTTTGGAGTGCTGGTTTGGTTGTCACAAATTTTCTCAACTATTCTTTGTCATGAAATATCTTATTTCTCCATCAGTTTTGAAAGATAGTTTTGTGGAGTACATCAATCTGGGTTGGAGGTTGTTTTCTTGTAGAGCTTGAATTATATCACTCCAAGCTCTCTTTGACTTGAGGGTATGTGTTGAGAAGTCTGCCATGATTTTCATGGGCTTTCCTTTATAGGCGGTTTATTTCTTTTCCCTAACAGTTTTTAAGATTAATTTTCTCTTGAATTTTTGGAATCTTGACTATGATGTGCCTGGTGGTAGATTTTTTGGATCATCGCTAATTGACGTTCTGTATGCATCACTTATTGTATGTAACATTATCTTTTCCTGCCAGGGAAGTTTTCTGCCATGGCATCTGTGAAGTTTTTTTTTTTTTATATCATCTGTGCTATGTGCTGCTTTTTCACTGACTCCAATCTTAAGTTATTATTCTCTGCATCATCTAGCAGCTGCACTGATTTCTCATGGTCCCTTGCTATTTTTAAAGAAGTCTCTCTTTTCATGGGCACTAACCACAAGCCTGTCTTCTATGTCTAAGATTCTGTCCTCACATTGGCTCATTCTGCTGTGGATACTTTCAGGAGAATTTTTATTCTCCTGGATATCTGCTTGAATCTTCTGGATTCCGTTTCTTTCCTCTGCTGAGTACTCATGGCTCCCATAATTTTCTTAAGTTTTAATTCCTCAGGTGATGTTTGTAAATTGTCTGTGGTGGATTGCTTTATTGCTAGTATTTAGAACCCTTAGGAAATGACTTGTCTGAGTTATCTTTCAGGTGTAGCTGGTTTTTGGGTTTTTAGTCTGTTGCAAGATCCTACCTCCTCAATTTGTTGGGGATAAGAAGTTGCTGCCTGCTTGGCCCAGCCTCTGGTTCTTTGGCAACATGCATTTTCTGTGACCCTTAATGAACCTCAGTCTTGGAATACCAAGAACAGCTGTTTAGAATAATTATGTCACTTTTGGATCTGATGGTACCAATGACAATAGCATCAAACAGCCTAGAAAATAACAAATTGAGCTAACCATTAACTTCCCGCCTTAAACTATATGAATTAAATTTGTGATTATATAACAAAATCTAAACCAAACCACAAAATTATATGCAATAAAAAGTTCTTAATATGTAAATTTTGCCCTCAAAATTTAAAATTAAAAATGGATTAAGGAGGAAATAGAGAACTAGAAAAAGAAGGAATTAGAAGTAAGCCTACAGGACAAAGGGGGATCACACTAACTTTGGGAAACTGGTGCAGAACACTCTGGGGAAAGAGAGAAGGAAGAGCTAAAAAGAAGAACAGAACAGAACCACAATCACAAAGAGGTTAGAAACCACATTCACATTCATATAAAAACAAGATCAAACAATGAAAAAGAAGAAAACAAAAACACAACCACCACCACAACAACAAAAAATGAGAGAGAGAGAGAGAGAGAGAGAGAGAGAGAGAGAGAAAAGCGCTCTCCCGGGTTTGTCTCTGCTGTCACTGGTAGACAGTATGTGTGCAGAGAGAGTCCGGGTGTGTGTTGATTTATCCTAGCAATCCGGCAGGGGTAGTGGATAATCTAGGCAAGCCTGCATCTTTATTTCCCCAGAAGTTCAGGCTGTTTTCTGGCCACTGGGGCCAAGAGACCAGATGCAATCAGCCTGCAGCAGTCAGTGCGCCTTTCCTGGGCCTGAACCCAGCTGGGAACCAATAGATGGACCCAGCAGCTGCTCTGAGTTCCAAGCTCAGCCTGTCCCTCTCCAAGATGGCTCCCGGCCCATCTTGGAATGACTGAGCCCTCAGCTTTCACCCCAGCTAGTACGGTCCTTCACATCCCCTGCTCCCCGTCAGTGCTTCATCTCTCTTTGGAGGCCTCTGGGGTCACCAGCAGTGGCCATGTGTCTGCAGGTTTGAACTACTCCTCTCACGCGGTGAGTCCTGACTCGGGGAGAAGGCTCCATTGCTACCTGCTTCTTTTTTGTTGAAGTTTCTCTGTTTACTCTCTTTCTCGGCTTCAATTCTCACTTCAGATCCTTCCTGAGGCCAGGGGACCCACTTTCCCCTTCCTTGTCTTCTTTGTGTTGCTATATTCCGTTGTCTGGGTGGCAACTCTCTTTTCCTGCTCTTTACAACTCTGCCATCTTGGTGCTCATCCTCTGGGTATTGGTTTCATCCTGAATCAATTCATTTTTGGTTGTCGCCTCTGCCCAGCATCCTCACTGGGGGCAGAGCAGAGCTTGTCTCTTCACTCACAGTGTGCGTAAGGCTCTAGAGTGTCAGCAGTGAGAGTGGGGTCAGGTCTGTCTCCTCCCCAACAGGACACTCCAGGTTTCAGTGTTGCCAGCAGAGGGGATAAGGCACCAATATTGTAATACCAAGAGAATTAAAGATAAATGAAAAGACTTGTGCATAAATAGCCACTACAGCTTTGTTTATAAAGGCCAAAGCCTAGAAACAATCCAAATATCCACCAACAGGCAGCTGGATAAATAAATTGTGGTATGATAAAGCAATAATATTAAGTAATAAAAATAAGGGAATCATATAGACGATATGCTTCAATCCCGAGCGCAGTATACGGAATGAGGGGGCCAGAACATCAAGCTCCTAGCGTATGAGCCCATCCGTGTAATATTCTAGACAGTGTAGGCTGTAGTGAAGGGAAGCACATCAGCAGCTTCAGGGACAGATTTCAAAGAGGCATAAAGAGACTTTGGGGACAATAGAAATGTTTTGTATCTTAATTATGCTGATAATTTATGAGTGTATATAGATATCAAAACTCATGAAATTAAATAAACACATGTACTCTATTTTATTCAATGTTTACCTCAATAAAGTAGAAAACCAAAATGTTAATGTATTTGTATGTAAATTGAGGCATCTAGATCTTCCCAAAAAATCAAAATGTCTGATGTTATTTGGTTTATGTTTTCACATGCAAAAGTCACAGGAAATACAGAGCAACTGCCTTTCAGAAGGGACCAATTTTCACTACATCTTCATTGTCATTCATTTACCATTTACTGAGAATCTAACCCAGCCTTTATTTTAGGCATTAGAAATACAGTAATGACAAAACAGCCAAAAATGCCTGTGAATAGATCACATGGGGTTTCCATTTTAGTAAGGTGTGAGAAAGACCGGAAAAGATTGAACAAGTAGCAAAATCTGTGATATATTCAATAGAGGGGAGCATTAAGGACAAAAATTGAGGATGAAGTATACAGTTCCAGGGCTAAGACATTAGCTACGCAGCCAGAAACTTTCATGGCGAGGCATGAGTTTTGAGAAGGAACCTGAGGGGTTGAGGAAGTAAGCTCTGTGCATAGGCCAGGGAAGGACCTTCTAGCCAGAGACACCAGCCAGAGACAAGGGGTGAGTTTCCAGCAATGGAGGCCACCCCCTCTCTTCCATCAGCAACCAGAAGTTTCATGGAGTCTGGAGCACAGCAAGAGATTAGATCAGAGAGATAATGGTAGAGAGTGTGTGGTCTTCTAACTACTGAAAGGAATTTGTCATTACTAGGTAAGATGAGAAATCTTTGGGGGTTGTGTTCATTGTAGTCATGCTAGAGTTACTTATTTTCTTATAGTAGAGTTTAAAAGCAAAGAGCAAAATATTTTTGCAATCCTGTCATCATCCTGGCCCCTGAAGATATCTAGCCTTGCAATTCCTCTCATAGTTTATCTGCATATCATGGTAAAGAAGGAAATATTTGGCTGTGTCTGACTTGCTGGGCAAAGTCAATCAAGTTAGCTAACTTTGGGGAATCTTTCATCTTTGATGATCTCCTTTTCTTAGCTTTCCAGAGTTTGATCACATGACTGTATGCTCTCACTCCTTCTAGCACTCCCTTCCCTCCCTCTCCTTCACATTCCCTAGCCCTGTCATCATTTGGGCTGTCCCTTACCACCCTCAAGACCCAGGAACATTCTAGGTCAGTGGTGGTGAGCCTATGGCACACATGCCACCACAGGCTGTTTATATCCCTGAAAGCTTTAAGAGATTTGCCATCACTGTTCTAGGTCCTTTACTTAAGCTACTTCAGGACTTGTGTCATTGATAATAAAATATACAATCTCTTGAAAATGAACTTGGAACACTCTAAAATTTACTCCACATCCACACCTGACAAGGAAACTCTGTAAATGGGTCCCCGACAAGAAACGAGCTTTGACAACGAAGAAAGCAGTTTCATTCCTAAATGCAAAACATACTTCTGAAACTATTTCACCAATTAGGAGAAAGTTCATACTCAGGAGGTTAGGAACAGGGAACTGAGGCAGAAGAATTATATTTGATTTTCAGAAGGAAGGAAATTTGACAAAAGCAATCTGGTGAAATCTAATTTGAACGAAGGCAAATTATACCAAGGTAGGTCTATCAACATAAATTTATTTCTACATTAATATCCCTACACAAAAACAACAACTAGAATTTAGTTAATAGAAGCAGATGATATAAAAGTCCAAATATCTTGTTATAGAACCTTCAGGAGTTTGTGGTTATTTCAAAACATTCGGACCATGAGGATGTGTCAAAAGGCTAAAATAATATAGCCAGATGTGGAATAGGTGCACTTCTTCCTACCTTCACTCTAGAACCAGCTGAAACTTCTGGAAATTACATGTAGAAAGAGCAAAGAGAAGAATATTCTGAAAGGTGAAAATCCCTAACTCCAGCTGAGTACCATAAGGAGAATTTGAGTGCTGCTCTAACCTGTTGGCAAAGGCTTGGTGGGAACCTTGACTGCCATCCTCATGGAGTGATAGTAGGCAACATCCTCTCCTGATAAGGAGGTGCTGACTGGGGATCTATACCTCTGCGCCTGCTGGCAATAGCCTCCCCTGCTGGGCGGGCTTCAGAGGAACCCTGCTGACAGACAAGATTCAAATAAGATCCACAGCCTTATAATATCCAAAAGTACAGAATACAAAAATCACTCATGATAGCAAAGCCCAGAAAAATCTTCATTTAAATGAGAAAAAACAGTAAGCAGGTGTTGTCTTGGTCTGTTCTGGGCTGCCATGACAGAATACCACTGACTGAGTAATCTAATGAATGGAAACCTAGTGGTTCATGGCCCAGAGGGTTAGGAAGGCAAGTGGGACAGCCAGAGTCCAGGGACGGTCTTCTTGCTGCCTCTGCAGTGGCAGAAAGGCAAAGAGAGAGCTGGGTGTGATGACTAACTCCTGTAATCCCAGCACTCAGGAGGCCAAGACGGGAGATCACCGTGAGTTCAAGGCCAGCCTGAGCTACGTAGTGAGACCCTGTCGCAAAAAAAAAAAAAAAAAAAAAAGAAAAAGGCAAAGTGAGGACTGAGGAGAAAAAGCAACTGTTATATGAGGAGGTCAAATGCCTCCTTTGTTTACTTTTTTAAACAAAGAACTGACTCCTGAATTAACAGCATTAAACCATTCATAAAGGTAAACTGAAAACCAAGTGCATTGCTAAAATTAAATTACAAATAGATCCATCAAAAAATATCTAACACCTAAGCCATTGGAGTCCTGGAAGGGAAAGAAAAAAAAAAAAGAATTAAAAAGGCATTCAAAGAAATGATGACTGGAAAATATTTGAAATTTTGGAAGAGGTATAAACCTACAAATTCAAGAAGCTACATAAATTCCACATAGTATAAGTCCAAATAAATTCTTACCTAGACACATTATAATCAAACTTTTAAAAATCAAAGCCGAGAAAAATCATCTTAAAAACAGCCAGAGAAAAGTTATGTCTTTACTAATTAGATTTCCCTGAAATATCATATTTCATATCAGAATCCATAAAGGTCAAATGAAAGTAGCTGCATTTTTTTCAAGTTGTATTAAGAACTATTAGCCCAGAATCCTATATTCACCAAAACTATCCTTCAGAAATGAAGGGAAAAATCAGGACATTTCCAAGATGAAGTGAAACAGAACTTGTCACTAGTAGATCTACTCTTCAAAAAAAAAAAGGCTACAATAAATTTTTGAAACATAAAGGAAATGATAAAAGAAGAAACCTTAGAATTTCAAAAATGAAGAAGATTTAACAGAAAGGTAAATATAATAGGCTTTCTTTCTTTTGACTTCATAAATTATGCCTCGTGGTTGAAGCAAAATTTATAACATTAAATTATAAATTTAATGTCTGTTATGATAAACCTATATAGAGAAGAAATACTTGACAATTAGAAATAGGTAAAAGAATGTAAAGGCAGTAAGGTTTATACCAAAGTAATGCTAAATAAATCAAAATGGAATTTTAAAATTTTTCAGGCAACACACAGAAGACGGAAAAAGGTAAACAGAGAACTGAAGAAAGAGAAAAAGAATACGTAAAACCTAAAATGGCAGACTGCAGTCCTCACATATCAATTTTTTTTAAATGAGTAGGGATGGGCTGCGTGCCAGCCCATATTCTTCAGTAGCCTATTATTTTGTGCTCTAAACTTTCATTTACTAAAATGAAAACTTGCATTCTCGGACTCATCAAGAATGGTTAAAGTCACATTTTCTTCTACAGTTTTTTTTTATGCTTTGGACTTATTATATGTTTAAAAATGTTCAAAGCCACAGACCCTGAAATGAAAGAAACAATTAGTCATATATACTTTCAAATGAACTGAAGCTATCACATAATAGTCAGCATGTCCTCTAAACCTAGATATTTCAAATTATTTCAGAATTAAATTAAGCTGTTTTTCAGTCCTACCTCTGCTTCTTCACCGTGTATGAAGCAGATGAGAATGTTATGATGAAAATGTTATCGCAGCACCATGGGGTTCTCCCACTGGCTGTATGTACCAGCTATGTTGTGTTAGAAATGGAAGGGAATGTCTGACATGAGTCCCTCTCTGGTTCAAAACCATCTCTCTTCTCTCCTATAATCTCTGAGATTAGTGAGCTAACTCTTGAGGTTCTAGTCTTTTTCCATTTGTTTTTTCTGTTTTGAGATGCACTTGCACTGTGTTGCTCAGGCTAGCCTTGAATTCTTGGGCTCAAATGATTCTCTTGCATAAGCTTCCTCATCTAGGACTACAGGCCTGCACCTCTGCACCTAGCTCTGGGCTCTGACTTCTTTTACATCAAAGGAGATTGTGTCTATCTTGTGTATCAAATAAACATGAATATGCCTGGAATAGATCAAGGTGAACAGTAGGTACTTACTACAGTCAGTCCTCTATTTGCAGGTTCTGTATCCATACATTCAATCAACAATGGATTGAAATGTTTTTATGAATTGTGACTGTACTGAATGTGTACAGACCTTTTCTTCTTATCATTAGTGCCTAAGCAATACAGTGTAACAACCATTTATACAACATTCCATTACATTGATATTATAAGTATTACAGTGTAGAACTTGATGTCTCCCCAGACCCTCAGAAGTGGGATACTGTAGCCATAGGTGGGGCTTTGTGGAGGTGATTGGATGATGGGGTTGTGATATTAGTGGATTAGACCACCAATGAGCTTGTGGCCAAACACAATGTTGGGAGGTGAAGTCTGGTGGAAGAGATGGGTCCCTGGGGTGAGACCCAGAGGGTGTATCTCCCATCTTCTTCACTTGATCGCTCTCTGCCTATCATACTGTAAACACTTCCCCTCTGCCATCCCACCTGGCTTGGAGCAGCCAACTAGGGACTGCAACCTCTACCGACAGGGAACCAAACTAAACTTCACTTTATCTAAGTTAAGGTGTTAGGTATTCTGTCCCATCAATAAGGAAATAACTAAAACATATTTTGGTACCAGAGGTATAGGCTCCTTGCTGTGATGCTACATAACCACGTGGCTCATAATCCTTTGGAACTGGTTCACAGGAGATTGGCAGGATTTGCAGATGCTGGCCAAAGCCCTAGAATACTGTAAACCAAGTTTAATGGAAGATAGTTCAATTTCAGACCAGGATGTTGACAGTAGTGCAGCCCAGTAAAGATCAGGCTCAAGAGGTTTCAGCTGGGAAGAAGGACTCTTTTGGCAATGGGCCCCAGGTCATGTGTGTTATGCTTGGGCAGAAAATTTACCTGCATTTTTCTCCTGTATAGGGACTTTGTGGGAGCCTGAGATTATAAGAGGTGGACTAATAAATTTTGAGGGAAATTTAAGTTAGTCAAACATTCAGACTGTGGCTTAGGTACTGTTGGAAGCTTTTAGCTGTTCGCCACCTTGAGAACCAAGATCAAACTGATATTAATTTTAAAAGACTTGAGTTTGGCCAGAAAGGAAGCTCTAGTAAAGCTGGCACCTGCAAAGATGGAGCAGAGGAGAACTTGGTTGTAAAAAAGATTATCATTAGAAAGAAACCAAATACTTTGGAACAGAACAGGAAAAATGATGTAAGATCATATGAGAACCCATCAAGGTCCCATCCTATAAAGACTCAAGACTGCAAAAGGGAAAGACTGTTTTAAGAAGAGAGCCTCTGGGCACTCTGTTGAGGAAGGGTCACCTAGGGAGTTGATCCCTAGGATTCAGTTTACCTTGCTCAGCCAGCTAGGCACTTGTATGCCTCTGCAACTACGAGCAAAGTGCAAAAAGGCTTGGCTACTTCTCCAGCTAGCAGCAGACCTTGGTATCATCTATGCAGTGTTGGTTTTACACACATGCAGAATGTAAGGGTTGTAGGATGAAGGAGACTTCCACCCAGATTGTGGAAGAACTTCGAGGTCAGGCATTGCATCATGTTCCTGAGTATGCAGTTGTGAGAGTAAAGTCCGTATAGTGGAGACCCCAGGATATTAGAAATCCAGGAAGTTGGAAATTCTGAGGAAAATCACAAGTGCTTTCTGATACCAATGTCTTCATCTGTGAATATCATCTTGGGTCCACCAGTGGGCAGTTTTGACTTTTTTTTCTTCTAAGAAAGCTCTTAAATGCACCTGTCATATGCAGTAAATAAATTAAGTCCAAGGCTACTTTCTACCCAATTTTAAAAGATGACTACCTATTCTGTTTATCATAAAAAATTCTGAGCAGCCTCATTGTCCTATATAAATTATTAGTTTCACAATGATAATAATATTAAGACAGTCCAACAGAAAATGTTCAATACAGAAAGATTAATATAAACTCTCTTTTGTTAGTCGTTTGCATAGAGCAACTGAAGCCCACAAATTAAGTACTGCTTACAAGGTAACCCAAAATAATCTGGTCCAAAGGAATTAAAAGTCCAGAATCAGTTTCTTTTACCCTTCAGTGTTTAAAGTCAAAGATATAATAATTCAAAACTGGGGGGGTTGCCTATTAATCAGATTATTAATATATATGATAATTATCTTTATAAGGACTTATAAACAATTGAATCTGATGCTGACAAAATTGAGAAGGAGTACAGGGAATGGAGAGAAAGAATTGAGATTTGCTATGTACATGTGCCGTTTCCCTGCAGTGTATGTAATTGTCATCTACTGCACATGTGTACCAATAAAAGATTTTTAAAAGCTGCACCCTTCCCAATTTCTTATTTTGTTCAATTTGGACAGAGGGGTTCTCCATCTCAGATAATGTTATGATTGTTTCAGCAGTTAAAGTTTAGTCTATCTCTTGCCAGAATTAGTGCAGTTCTTAAAAAGTGGTATTATTTAATGTTAGAACTTTCATGAACCACTCTTGAAAAAAGTACAAAGAATAGGACATATAAGCATATCCTAGAACTGGCTCCACAGCTCCCACATTTAGAAAAACACTCCATCCCTAGTTCCTAGGGCAGTTAGCCCAGAACAAAATTATATTCCAGAACTCAGTCCTCTAAACCAAAGTGTTGTCAAAGACCACAGCAAAGACCCAGCAGTACTGAGAAGGAGGGGGGCTGAGTATAAAGCTTAGTGGTACAGAACTTGCCTTGGAAGCACTAGACCCTATATTCAGTCCCCAGCATTTAAAAAGAAAATTTTCCCCCACTGTGTAAAGGAGATTCCTTTTTAGTTTGATCTATGCCAACCTGATAGAGTTTATGCCAGTTATGCACAGGAATGACCTATGAACTCAAAATTGTGGAGTACTTCTTTGTCAGAGATTTTTAAATTTCTATTTTCAAGACTGAGAGAGAAATCAACCTTTACACACTGCCCACTCTCATAGAAGGGCATTTAAGCTATTGCTGCTTTGAGCAAAGTCCAGAGATTTACCCTAGTAGCATCTCCAGTCTCATTTGAGGTACTTTTCTTTCTTATCTAGTATGTTCAAAACTTCCTGAATTGCTGTTCCCCCTTTGAGTTCCCTGTTTCTAGTGTTTTAAATGTAAAGGGGGAAACCCAGAGTAAAACTAATGAGCAAAACCAATGAGTTAGGTCACAGGAAGTCAGAGGATGGTTCTTACAGGGGAAGAGAATCAAGAGATGGAGGCAGGGGAGGAAATGAAGAGATGAGGGATGACAAAAAGGAATTTGGATGTGTTATATACATGTACTAATTCCATACAAAGAATGTAAACATTATTTACTGAAAACATGTACAAAAATTTTTAAAGGGAAGATCAAGGGATGGGGAAGGGGATGAAGGGAAGGAAAAGGGGATGGTAAAAAAAATAAGGATGTGTTACAGACATGTACCAACTTCCCACAGGTAATGTAAACATTATGTACTACACCCATGTGCTAGCAAACTAAAATACTTTTTAAAAAGGAGAAAAAACACATTTGCAAAGAAGCAAATCATGACTCATAAAATGAACCCATTTGGAAGGTTTCACTTAACGTCAATTAAATGAAGGAACAAGGCAACTGATTCAAAGAAGTCAAGGAAGCATAAAATTTTACAAAACAAGGAATGCTGAAATGAATACGTGAGACATGCAAAGCTGATGTGTGGAGATGGGGAAGTGGCAGGATGCGGAGAGTGAGGGCTGTCCTGCCACAAGAGAATGCCATTTCCACATTTAGAGACAAGAATTGTTTGATCACTATCAATTATTTTCAACCTACAGGGTTGTAAAACAGCACCCATCAAATCAGATAACGAAGACGGGTTCGGCAAGTCCAGCGGTGACACGGTTTGCAGTGGGAGCGCACCTTTTCCCTTTCTAGTGCTCCAAAACTGAGCTGAATGTGGGCTCCACAAGTTACATGACATTCACATTCTGTTGTGAACTGGTCTTTTTACCTTCCGTGGCAGACGTTGTTTCTAATGGCTCTTGTTTCCAGGTCACTAGTTCTCAGCTCTCTGCCTTCTAATCCAGACCACATTGAGATCACACAGTAGGGAATGATTCTTAAATCTGTGCACAAATCCTGTGAACTCAAGGTTAGCGCTTTCATTCCTGGGCCCTAGGTGTTACTGGTTTTGGGGTGCTGGACTTGTTTTTTTAGAGGTGATTTCTAGGTTGTTTTTAGCCGAACAAAGAATTGGTCAAAGCAAATCTAAACTGGCAAGGTTTCACATTTATTAAAGGTAGGGAAAAAACAGGCTCTGCAGAGTAAATTTAGACCAAATGAAAGGAAAAAATATATTCTACAGTGTAGGGTGAGCTATCATGGAAAGACATGATAGTGAGCACTTAATGGCGATTGCCTCTCTTTTATATTTCCCACTGCTAGTATCACACCAGGTTGTCCTATCAGAAACCTGCTTCTCCTGTTCTCAGGAGAAGTCTGTGTGCAGGGCTTTGGGAACTGTTCTGCACACATGAACTAGGATGTTGCAAGCAGCAGTTTATGCTGTTCCCAACATAAGCAGCAGTTTATGCTGTTTCCCAAGCAGCAGTTCCTAGCCAGTCTTAGGCACACCCTGTCTTCCTGCCTCATGGGTGTAGAACAGAAAAGGAGCAGCCCATTTAATGTTCCCCACCAAGGTCTGGGACTCCTAAGCGAAATGCTCTGTAATTCACATATACATAAATACCTGCATGTACATTTCTCAGTTGAATTGTGTTTTTAAAGAAGCAAAAGCATGTTGCCTTAAAATTATGCCCAAAGATTTTTTCCCTATAATTAGATTATAATTTTAGCTCCTCTAGCTAGTAAGCTCTCTGAGGCTCACTGGTATCTGCCAAGAAACCCATGATGCCTGTGTAAAGTAAGGACAAGCTGCAGCCTACCTGGTAAAGCCACCACTGGGGGACAGTACCTTTGCTGAGGACAGCAAGGGCAGTGTCAGCTTGTCCTCCAGTTTTCTCTTGGCTGTCTTCTTAAGCCGACTGTGGGTCCCAGACATGTGCTGTTCGCCTTCATAAAGAGAGCCACTCTCTAACGAGCAGCAAGTTCTCAAGACCACATAACGCAAGGGGCAGAGCTTGGCTTTGGCTTCTACAGCTCAAAACTAACTACACAGCTGTTCAGACAGACTACACCAAACCACCACAGTCAAGAATCTTATGAGCTGGAGCTTTCATCTAAGCATGTCATTTGCTACCAAAAGTAATTTCATCCAGCTGTTTCTCCAGGTTTGCTGTAAATGCCCTGATACCTGGCACTGCACAGGATTTAACTCAGCTCCATGTTGTAGACTATGCCATTCCCCACAGGTGAGGACAAGGGTGACAGATAGATCGGGCCCATGGGGAAGGGTTGAGTCTGCACCATACTCCCCAGCTGGGAGGAAGCCCTCTGGCACGGAATAGGCAGGGACCAGTGAGACAGGCCAGAATATTAGGACTAAATGCCGTTCTTTCACATAGAAGGAAATATAAAAGTGGGGAAAATGTCTAATGTGTAATGCCAAATTATACCACCAGCTTCATTACATCTGATTTATATATCCCTGAGACAAAAAAGGGCTGCTCATTTAGCCATTCCACAGCGTCCCCTGTAGGATGCATCCCTCCTACAAGGAAGTTAAAAATGAGAAACAAAACAAAATGAGTCTTAGAATTAATGGAGCACAGCAGCACTGTAACAGTAATAATGACTAAGTTGAGGGTAGTGACTGTGTAAGAGGCACTGCCTAAGCCCTTGTCTTGTTCATGTCTCATAAGAGCCCTCGGAAAAGAGCTTTTGTCCTCGTTATCCCTAAGTTCCACAGAAGGAAACAAAAGTAAAACTAGATTACTAACTTGCATATAGTCACATAGGCACAGCATCCGAGAACAGAGCCAGCTGGTCTGAGTCTGAACCCTTGTCTTATATCATAGTAGCTAATTTGGAAGGTATAGAAATACAGAGGCGTGGGGCGGGGGGGGGGGGATCACCCACCATCCTACCCCTGAAAGACTACCTCAAAAGTTTGAACTGTTCCCACTAGCAATGCAAATGCATTTTTCTATGAGACTTTTAATGATTAGTATTTTTGAAATGATAATTTTTAATAGGACCCAAACAGAACTAATAATAAGCATTACCCTGAAATTCCTGCCCAACATTCTAGGCAGTCCTACTTTAGGCCCTTTAAACCCCAAGGTTTTTACAGGGAATCCCAGCCAATCGCCTCCTTGCTTTGCCCTTACTGGATGAATTCAGGCCTCCTCTGGTTTCCTCCATTTCCACATGATGCTTCAGTAGGGTGTTTCTTGTGGTAGTGCCAACTGGCTCTCTTAGACCCTTGACACTAACAAAATCCTGCTGAATCCTTGCAGAAAATGATCCCAGACCACTTGAGACACCACATGGAAAGCAGCTTGATATGAAAGTCAGTGGAAGATTTTTGGGCCGCCAGCAACCTCAGAGACTAAGCTCTCCCCAGGCCTCAGAGCTCTTTCGGTTGCTAGTAAATGAATGAAGCAGAGGTCTTCAGCCGGACAATGCATTCAGCCCACCCCAGTGGTCTCTGACATGTGAGAATGCAAGTGGCACTTACAGCATATGAAAAACAAAGTCGAGGTCCCTGCTTGCATATTTGACACCAGCTGTTGACACACAGAGCAGATCCAGACAACCAGGAATGCAGAATTACAACATTTTCATGAAAAACATAAACACTCCATGCTGTGATTTCCTCCATTTGCACCTCCATAGAAGGAAATATTGGTGATGTCTAATGTTTTTAGGAACTGCACAGATCCCATATGTGATTGGGAATTCTTTCATACAGAAATAAATTTGTGGCTACTGTAAGTTTCCTCAAACTAAAGTGGGGAAGGCCTTAGAAGCTTAGGACTTTTGTGAGGAATTGTAAATGTTGAGTTTTCATTCTGGACACTATATAAAAATCATGTTACCTTTTGTAAAAAGATTAGTTGCAGTGGCCATTACTATTTTAACAATGTTGCTTGTAGAACAAAAACTTCATCTCATGAAGCAGTATTTCTTCTGCTGAAATAAATGGACATAGTCCTGGGACTTTATGAAAATTCTTCTCATTAGCTTAACTCAAATTTGAGAAACATTGGTCTGCTGTGTTTTTAAAAATCAAAAACTATGATACATAAGCATAGTTTGATATTAGTCTCTCTGTATTTTTGTCTCATTTTCAAACCTCCACTGTCTCCCTTGAATGGTCAGGTGAGGTGAATATGTACAGCTTTTTGAGTTATACACAGATAAAGTGGAAGGAATTAACTATTTTAAGGATAAATGTAATCCTTGAGTAGGAGTTCAAATCATCACAGATAAGAAAAGAATTCCTTCTTAGCCAGAAGCCTTGTAAGAGTAAGAGTAAGAGATAGGGTTGTAGTAGCAAGTTGGTTCCTCTGCAGGCACAGACCTTTCCAGCTGTGATCAGGACAGGCGGCTTGGGTAGGCACAGGTGCGCTAAAGAGGCCAGGTGAGCTGTGGCAGGGTGAGCCAAAGAG
This sequence comes from Dinomys branickii, assembly GCA_004027595.1. NCBI lineage: Eukaryota > Metazoa > Chordata > Mammalia > Rodentia > Dinomyidae > Dinomys > Dinomys branickii. The sequence continues at coordinate 33,626 of PVLD010019780.1, forward strand.
GGAAGCCTCTGCAGAGAGAGCTGTTGCAAAGCAGGATCAGGTAAAAGCGGATGTAATTAAAGGAAAGAATAATCACTACTGGGAGATCTGTGACCAGTGTCTGTCCCAGCGTCGTATAGAGTTGCACAGATAGCAAGCAGCTGTCGCAGGGTAGAAGACTGTATACTCTGGAAAATCAGTGATGCTCGTAGTTACAAGACATAGGTAGATATGTGCATCTCAAACTATAATGTGCACACCAGCACCTGGAGATCTTGTTAAAATACATAAGTCAGTCAATTTTCTGTTGTCACAAGTGGCTATCATAGTCCAGCAGTGTCACTTTGCATAATTCCCATAACCCAATGAGCACCAATGTTCTCTTCTGTAAAATGGGGAACACCAATAGTGTCTACCTCATGAGACTGTTTAGAGATGCGATAATGCATGTTAAATGTTTTTGACCTGATAAAAACTAAATATACATTGATGATAATCATGATGATTCTTCCATCTAGAGAGGCTCACATTGGCTAGGTGGTGAGGTAGAAACATGACACAAAATTGCTGCTTCCTTCTGAGATTTACAGAATGCATCCTTTTTCCTGTCTTTTTTTTCCCTCTTCTTCATTCAACAACTAGTTGCTAAATATCAACTATGTGTCAGGGAAAAAAAAGTGGATTAGAAGACAAAGCCCATGTCTTCCTGGACTGGACAATTTAGTGAGATGATAAGCATGTCCCCAAGCTAAACACATACACAGTTCACTGTATATGGTAAGAGCTGTGAAGAAAAGTGAGGCTGAGGAGAATAAAAGTTGTGAAAGTGAAGAGCTATTTTAGTCAAAGTTAACTTCAATAACCTAAGTATATTTTAAAAGATTTATCTTCTTATAAACTGTGCATATCTCAGGGTCAGATATTAGGTCATTTGCCTCCATATTTCCAGTGTCTAACAATGTGCCTGGAGCTATGCACATGTTTGGTAAATATTTATTGAATAAAAGAGATAATGAATGAAGGAATGAAGGCTAGATCCCAATATAAACCTCAGCGTAGAAGACAGAGGCCCAGAGAGATTTGATCTTCCTAAGATAAAGTAGCAAGAAATGATATCTTGAGTCTAAGAATACTTGCTTCAAAATCTGTGCTGTTTTCACTGTGTGGTCATATACATCCCTAAAACATCTTTGTTTTAATAATACTCCATCTGTTCCTCTTGCTATATTGACTATTCTTAGCTATTTGAATGGAATTGGAAGAGCTTGTTTTTCTTTTTTTTTTTTCTTTAATTTTATTTTAAAGACAAAAGAATGGAGACATATGAACCAGAAAAGCCATAAACAATACAGAAAATACAAAGTTATACAGAATATAGTAGGGAATTAGCACTGGATGTTGTATTACATAGTTATCTTCACATTAGTTAACACAAAAACATTAAAGGAAATACCAAATTATAGAGGAGATAGTAGGGAATTTGCATTGGATGCTGTATAATATAAAGTTATCTTCATTTCTGCTAATACAAAAATGACTAAGGAAATACAGAATTATAGAGAACATAGAAGGGAATTAGCTCTGGATGCTGTCCAACATAATGTTACCTTCATCTTTGTTACTCAGGTTACACAGATGATGGCCCTTTTGATCAGTTCATTTTTTCTCCTCCCTCATCTCCGTTTCCCTACCACTCAATCAGTTATCTTCCCTGTGATAATAACTGTACTCCTGGGTTTATCTGTATCCTTGGACTCTCACCTTGGGAAGAGATATAGCTGCCTCAGACTATACTATAACATACAGGGGTGTATACAAACTGCCATGGTTGGGGGTGGGAAAGCACATATGCTCACAGCGGACCGCCCGGCTCCACCCTGTCGT
>PVLD010019781.1:8300-35589 GCA_004027595.1 Dinomys branickii
TTGAAAAGAAGGAAAGAAAACCCGACCTCCCCAACATTTTCTTTCTTCCTTGTTTTTTTTTTTTTTTTTTTTTTTTTTTGGTACTGGGAATTGAACTCAAGACCTCAACCTTGTCAGGCAGGTACTGTCCCAACGAGCTATATCACAGGTCCTCATTTTCTTTCTTTTTTGTTATTGCCATTAACAAAAATCGCCTGACTTTGTGACTTGCATGGACAGAGGTTAGAGAGAGGTGGAAAGGTGATGCAAAGTTGACACAGAAGACGTAGGGCTGGGAGCACCTCCCAAGAGTAGGCACCTCGTCCCTTCCTCGGAGTCCTTGGGTTCATCAGAGGTCAGAGGCCGGGGTGCCCTTTTGCCCACCATTGTTTTGCACCTAACCATAGCTTACACGGTCTGCATTTCACATCTGCAAATCCTCCTTGCAAAAAATGTAAAGCTCAATAATTTCAAAATTACTCATAGAATTTTAATATATAACTGCCTGAGATGTGTTTCAAAAGCGCCACAAAACTTTAAGCTAAAACCTTAAACTTGAATTAAATAGACTTACTGTTATGGTTTGTGTCTGGATGTGCCCCAAAAGCCTCAAGCAGTCATGAGGTACAGGCTTTTCAGAGGTGGTGGAGTCTAGAGTTTGTGATTGATTCATAATCCAGTGCTGGGATTGAGGGTGTGAGTGCTACTCCACCCTAGGCAGGTAGCCTGGATATAGTACAAGGGGTAGAAAGAGGTTTACTTCTCCCTCTCTTGCTTGTTGCTTTTGCTGTCTTGCACCACCATGAATCGTTGCCCTCTGCCACGTGCCATCTGCTTCAGAGCCAGCTGATTATGGACTGAAACTCTACAAACTATGAGCCAAATAAACCTTTCTTCCCTTAACTTTGGGTGTCAGGTATTTTGTCTCAGTAATGAGAAAACTAACTAAGATACTGTAAGTTAATCCATGTGCTAAGCTGGGAAAATACAAAGAAAAGTGAAGAATAAGAGAAAAAGGTTTCATTCATATGTTTATGATGGTTGTCTACATATTTTCTTTCCTTAAAAAAGCAACAATCAACCCTTAAAAATATAACTTTGCTTTTCAGCATAGGAAGTTCTGCGTGTTACATGTAAGTCCAAGGGAGAGACTATAAAATATCTTCATGGAACATCCAGAGAGTTCTACTCTTTGCTTTCCTCCCCATGTCCCTGTTTGAGTTACTTAGATCACCTATTACCAAAGAGGCTGCAAATGCCCACAGCTCTGAATCATTCATAAGTCAATGACACAGACCGTCTATCACCCTCTTCCCCCAACAGTACCACTGCTGCGCCGCCACGGCATTCTGTCCCCCGGCCTGTGCTCACCACTTTCCCCCCGGAAGCATACAGGTGCGGGTATTTACAGGGAGTCTTGCAGTGTCTTGATTTTTCATTGCTGAGACAAAATACCCAGCCCCTGAAGTTCGAGGAAGAAAGCTTTATTTTGGCTCACAGTTCTTGGAGCTTTCAGCCCATAGTTGGCTGGCCCCAAGGTAGAGCAGCATTATACAGGAAAGGCAGTTCTGCAGGCGGAAGGCAGCAAGTATTAAAGTAGCAAAGCAGCAAGCAACAATTGTTGGCAGGAACCCCCTCTCTGTTGCTTATATTCTATCCAGGCCACTCACCCCGATGGCGGGTAGTACTCACACCCGGCTGCGGCAACCTTGATCCTACCACTACACCAGGACCAACCCTGGCACCGCATCCTTACTCCCACCATCGCACGCCCGAGATCCAGCCACCTCCATAAAGCCCCACCTATGACCACATGAGGCTTTGGGGGACATGGAGACACGAGGCACAACACACGTGAAGTGGCAGGGAGCCGCACAGAGGCAGAGAGGCCCACAGTCTGCTCTCTGCAAGCTGGAGCATCGGGAGCCCAGCAGTGTGGCTGAGTCTGAAAGCTGATGACCAGGAGCTCTATGTCTGAGGGCAGGAGATGGAATGCTCAGGTCCAGAGGGGAGGAGAAGTTCCACCCTCCACTGCCTCCTCCTCTGCTCAGGCTCTCAGGGGGTGGGGTGGTGATCCCTGACCGAGGAAGAATCTCCTGGCTCGGCCTGCTCTCTCTGGAGACACCGTCACAGGCATCCAGGGGTGGTGGGCTGCCTGCTGGCTGAGGAGGGAGAGAGAGCCTTCCCAGTGCACACCTGCAGTTGTACGCTCACCTGCTGAGGAAGTGCCATCAGCTGCTGATGGATTTGTCAATTTTCTCAACAATATCTGAACAACCGGTGCTTAAGGCTGGGCTCAGAGCTGGACACTGCTTGACTGTGCATCCCCAAGCCTCTCTCCCCAAGTGTTATTGTCCCCTAGGGGCGCCTTCCCCTGGGCCTTCTCCTGCACCCTGCACTTGGTTTTCTTTCTGTCACTTTAGGGTCTCGGGCAGCCAGCTGTGCACACTACCTCCAGAAAGCCATCCCCAAAGCGCAAGACACAGATGCTCTGGCCACTACAATTTTCCATTCCAACTGATCACCTGAATCTCTCCAATTCCATCCAAACAGTGGCAGTCATTCTGCTGCAGTTCCAATGTCCATTATGAAAGCATTCAATATTTACTTCCCTTAACAGCTGGACACAAGAAGCGGCTCATGTGTGTGGAACGTTTTCTTCCACTGCAAACACTGGCAAACCCTGTGTTGTCCACTGTGGCCCCTGGGCACCCTTCTGGGCTGGAAACCAGGCAAAAGTGTTTTTACTCTGTGAAGCTTATGGTACAATCCAAGACCTGGGAACTCCTCCTGATTCTGTGTGCTTCCTCAGACAGCAAAAGTTCCCATTCAGTGGAAGACCATCTTTGAAAGTGTAACACACAGTGCACAGAGTTGTCAGCGCATCTCCCAGATCTGCAGTGTTTTGAGTTTTTCTGCCACTTGGGCAGAGCTGGAACTTCTGAGAGCAAAGTGAACAGGGGAGCCTTTGAGAGGACTGAGAAGGGCTGTTTGCGTCCACAGCTGTGTCTCTGCAGCCGCATCTCGCTGTAGCCCTGCCCCACCCTGTGTCTTCTCTGCTCGTCTGTGTATCCGTAGCCAGCTGTCTCTCCTCTCTGTATGCATCTGTGCCTCTGCCTCTGCCTCTGCCTCTGTCTCTGTCTGTGAATATCTTTCATCCTCCTACAGACCTCTGTTTGGGCCTCCACTGGATACTCCCCTCTCAGAAAACCTCACCAGAAATCCTGAGACTTCTCGGACTTCCCTTACCTGAGGCAAATGATTCCAGGAGTATATGTCTCATTTGATTTTGCAGATTGCTTCTGCCCAGAGATAATGTTCAAGTATTTATGAGGCCTCTATTTTCTGTGTTTGTAACTAAATTCAATAGATACTATCCTTCTGATATTGTATGTACTGTCTCCATATTGCTTATAAGAAGTCAATCAAATACTCACTGATTCAAAGATTCAAGGAATGCACACCAAACTCCTAGCATTATTCAGGAACATTTCCCGTGCCTGACCAGTGGCAGCTGTCACGCAGCGTGGCAGTCATCTCCCTCCTCCCACTAGTCAGCTCCTCCTTACCTATTGCTAGCCATCCTGTCAGGGGTGAGCAAGCACCTCCTCTCTAGCCTGGCTGTAGAGATGTTGTATTGGTCAGACACCCACCAGCTAAAGGAGGAAACGGTTCAATTTGTGTGACAGTTTCAGAGGGTTCAGTCCACCGCAAGCGGGGTCCGAAGCTGGAACATCTCGGTAGAAGGAGGTGACAGAGCAGAGCCGCTGGGCTCCTCACAGCCAGGAGGGAACTGGGGCACCAGCATCAGAGAGGAAGGGCTGGAGAGCACGCACCGCCCCCAAGGCCACGCCTGCACGGCCCGCGCCGACCCCCAGAGGGAGCTCTGCTGCACACCCCCAGGCTCCTAAGCACCCGAGCTGACGATGGAGCTGAACCGTCTCAGGGTAGCCCTGTTCAGACAGCGACCGGTAATGTTACCTTTGCTAATATTTGAGGAAATATTCCTTTCACCTATGACTATCTAAGTATCCGTATTTTTCCAGATTTCACTGCAATTCAGCCTTATTTCTTCTGAAATAAAATCGCTATATAATTACTTTTGTATCTTTAATTTATGTTTAAAATTTTCTATCTTTTAAAAAGTTAGCTCTTCAAATTGTTATTCTCACAAAAGACTTAATCCACTTTCATTTAAAGTATGCATTACAATCATGGATCTCAAAAGACATTTTGGAATATTCCCATGCTGGAATATATATGTGATACTCATTACATCAAGTTTACATTAACAAGCAAAGAAAAATTCAGCAATCTGAAACTCACATTGGTATTTTCCTTTGAGTTTGGAAAATGTTATCCAAGAAGGACTTTATTACATGACTTTGAACATAATTTAGGTCAAGAAAGTAAGAAAAGAAGCTGATATGGATTGATTGCTGACTAACTCCATGCATGGTCTCATTTAATCCTCTGCTGGTTCTCTTGGTCCCTAAAGAGCCATTAACCTCACTTTGCAGAGGAGGAAATAGGTTGAGGGAAGGGATCCAGCAGGGCTCTGTTTTGGGACGTGAATAAGTAATTATAGCCTAATGCTCCTTCTTACACTCCATTTCCCATCTTTCCTATAAAACCTAGTGGGAAAAATGATCAGAAGCCAGGTATACGCCCTGCTTCATTCCCCAGCATTTTAAATATAGTTTATTATATACTGTAGTTCAATAGTTAAGTTCTGGACATAGTAGAGACCTATTCATAAGTGTCAAAGAAAGTATGAAAATTGTAAATGTCAGAGAAAGTATGAAGCTCTGAGAGACTAGAAATATGGGTTTGTGTCTTAGTCACTTTTCTCAAAATACTTGACATCCAAAGTTAAAAGAGGAAAGGTTCACTTGGTTCACAGTTTGTAGAGGTTTCAGCCCGTGGTCAGCTGGCTGCAAGGCAGACTGGTGGCACCTGACAGCAGGGCAGCAGCTGGTGGCAGTAGAAGACAGCAATACCAACAAGAGAGAAAAGAAGAGACAAGCCTCTGCCTGTGCCTTATGTTGTATCCAGCCCACTGGGATTAGGGCCGTGCCACTCCACTCAGTGGACTGATCCAGCCATCACGCACCCTTAATCTCACCACCCTTAATCCTAGTATTCAACCATGCATCAATCACAAACTTCAGATTCATAGATCTCTGGAAAAAAAACATCAAAAAGTGCATGAGGCTTTGAGAGAATATCTAGACATAAACCATAACAGGTTTCAATTTATTGAAATAGTCAGTAATAAATTTACATACAATTTGCAAACCCAAGTAATAATAACCCATGATTGAGAAGGCCAATTGGATGTAGGATATAGTCAAAACATGTAGTTGTCAAGAAAGGATAATATAGGCCAAAACTGTGATAATGGTATCTTAATAACAAAAATGGAAACAATCTCATTTTACCTGAGCAGCATTATATGTGAAGAAGCTGTAAGCTCTTTAGAGGAAAATGTTCAGGTTAAAATAAAATGAAAATTGTATGTCTCTTACTCCCTAAAATAATAGCTTGGGGTTCTCTATTTTCAGTCTGCTTCTATGTATACATTTGCTTTCCAATGGAAATAATGTTTAACCTCAAGCTATAAGTATGATTCTAAAATGCTTAGTAATTGTCTCTGGGAAAGATGAAAATCTGGGAAAGATTGCTCTATTTTACCATTGCTTTTCTCCTACTGGTGTGGAAATCATTGAATTTTTAGTTATTCTTTTGGTGATGTGGGCAGCTTGACACGCTTTTCCTGGTCTCTGCTCCTCAGTACATCTGTTGGCTCTGTGGATGTCAGATAAGGAAACGTAATTCATATCGGAATCCACCTTCCTTCCTTCCATTCACTGTGCAAGTGCACTCACCAGCTTCCCTGTCCCAGGGACAAGTGTGTGAGATCCACAGTGTGAGGCAGGACAGAGTCGACTTTGTTTATGGTTTCAGAGTGCTTAGTCCATGGCCAGCTGACTCCAAGGTAGAAGCATCATGGTGGAAGGGCCTGGTGGAACAGGATGTTCACTTCATGGTAGTTGGGAAGCAGAACAGGAACCTTACTCCAGAGGGGAAGAAAGAGGCCCAGGCCCAGACGCAGACCTTAAGATTATGTCTCCTTGAGTCACCCAGAAGCACTCAGAAGTAGGCTTCTACTCATCCCCTAAGCAGCTCACATGCCAGTCAAGCTGACACAATTAAGTTTAGCTGTCACAGGAAGAGAGTGGTGTTTTATAGATAGCCATTCTCATTAATTATTTATATAACTCATGAATATTAATTATTATAGTGATCTATTTTGCTTCATAACATCAACATATTATTTTTATAAAGTAGAATGGAACATAATGTGGTAGGATAAAATAGATTGCATGCATAAGTATCAACTAGAAATATCAAAAAGAGTATGTTCAGTAAATACTATTGCATAAAATGATTCATAAATCCTCATGTATGTACTTCAGCTGCTCTACCCCATGGTGTGTGGTGGAGTGCGTGAACTTACTGGTTTATGATGAAAAGTGTTTGAGTGGCACTGGACTAAATGATCGCACTGTGGCTGATGTGGTGGTGATGGTTCTCCCACTAGCTCAACAGGATCTGCTTGATGAGATACTCTGTGACCTCAGATCCAAGTCATGAGAATGTCTCTATGTGTGGAGTTTGGGGGATGGGTCGCAGACATTAAAACTAGTGCTAAGCCTTCTAGGCAAGCGGCCTGTGTTTAAGGAGCAGAAACAACAGACCAGTGGCTGGGATAACAAGCAGGACGACAGGGACTGGAGATGAGGGCCTGAACACTCACCCCGCTCCCCTTCCCAGTAACTCCCCCGATGCATGATTGTGCTGTGCTGCTGCTTCTAGAAGCACTCAGAACACCTCCAACAAGGGTGCACAGGCAACCAAGGCTCACACAGGGCTCCCCAGTGAATCACTGGTGTTTCCCATGAGAAAGTCATCCTGCGAGCACTTCCTTCCTGCCTAGGTTGACAGCTTCTCTGTGCTATGTGTACACATTACGCAGAGCCCACTCACTCCTTTCTACTCAGGACCAAAGACAACATCACAGACAGAACTGCACCATACAGACATATAGAACAAGGAAATGAATACCAGGTTCAGTCAACTGGCCTATTTAAGACATAGAATCAACCTGTGTGTTTCTAGCGTTTCCTTTATAGTTACTTGTATTCCTCTATATTGTTGCTCCAGCACAATATAATCTAGTTGATCTTGAAAGTATAGCCTTGTATAAATACTCCAATGTTTCATAGGTCACTGGCTGGCTGTAAACCTGTTGAGGACACTACAGGAGTGGAGTTGACCACATCTCTCTACTTTTTGAGTTAAAATGATAATATGTTGTAGTATATTATATCCATATCTATATATCCATATGTCTTCTATAATCCATCAGTCCATGCATCTCTTTATCCACCCATCTATGCACCCGTCACCTATTTATCACTTCTCATCTGTCTGATATCCATCATCTACCATTTATCTAATATCTGTCATCTACCTCATACCTATTGCTTATCAACTATCCATCTACCTAGGCATCTATCAATCAGCCTGTCTGTCGTCTACCCACCTATCTATCATCTATTAATTACCTGCCCAAATTAACTCATTTTGCAGATCAGAAAAAGGAGGATTCATTCATTCTCTCATTTTAATTAAGAATATATTTCAAAACTAGGAAAGAAAAAATGAGTGATCTTAATCTGTAATGTTCTCAACAAAACTTGTGGAAAAATTAATCATCCTACTAAACTCTAAAGACAAGTAAGTCATTACAACCACCCTCAGCAACCCTCATTCTGCGGGTGCTCACAGTGGCTGGACAAAAGCCAAGTGCTCTCTCGCCAGGGCCAGTGCAACACAAGGAGATCCTGAGGAGGGCTGAGGCAGCGGCCCTCACTGGGACTGGATCTGAGCCTCAGGCAGCAGCTCCTCATTGCAGAGGCTCATGGGTACCGGACCCTGGAAGAGGTCAGAGCACTGTGGGGCCTTGAGCCGCTTCACTCCTTGAGCTGAAGGAGTGATGAGCAGGACAGACAGACTCTGCTGCAGAGCTAGCAAATCTCTTAATATCTGTGTGAGCCTTCCTGTGCTCTGAGTTTTCAAGGTCAGATGTTTGGAGAGAAGCTCAGGATCCGCCTGCTGAGAAGTTGAGCAGGAAACTCAGTTCCCAGATAACCTGAGACACTGTCACCTCACAGTGGGAGAGGGAGCTCATCATGTTTACACTTAAAAGTCCCTGGAGTCACTTTCAGGCTATTCTAAAGCAAAGCGCTAGGGCCATTCAAATATGCACTAACTAGAGTGGGGTCCTGTCTGGTGGGCCAGGGGCTAAAAGGATGAGCTTTGACCCATTTTCAAGGAACCTTCTCCATATGCTTCAGCACAACTCAGGGTCCCTTAAGTTTCAACCACCTGGGATAGAGACCCAGAGTTACAGAATCAGAGTCTGTGTGCAAAGACCTTTTAATGCCAGTGTGCAGGTAACACTCAGGCATGGTCAGAGGTGCTGAGCATCAGAGCTGATTCCCTGGTTATTATGACACTTGGTTTTGTTTGCTTATATGTTAAGTCTCTAAATGTAATGCCTGATTTACACACAAAGATATATCAAAATGTAACTTTTAATGTTTCTTTGTAATATTGTTAGCACCGTTACGTACAATTCAGACGTATCAAAAATGCTTACCCTCCTGTAGAATTTTAGTGTAAATAAACTAGTCACAATGATCTCAGAAGCTGTGAGAAGTGTCTATGAGTAGGTTGTGAAGTGATAAATGAAATTTTGAGTTTTGTGCCAAAATGTAGTTTCTTCTTCCTCCCTCCTCTCTTCCTTCTTTCCTTTGTTCCCTCCTTCCCTTCCTTCCTATCTTCCTTCCTTCTTCCCTTCCTCCCTCCTTCCCTTTCTTGCGTCCTTCTTCCCTTCCTTCCTTTCCTCTCTCCTCCCATTGTTTCTCATTGTTTTCAGTATTTTATTTTGCCATGATATCTAAATACGTAGATGGAAGTACCACCAGGACCTATTTTTAACCTGTTGTGATACATTAAATATGTAATACTTTTTCTAAGGTAGTTGACACCAATTGTTCATTTCTAAGTATGAGAAAGTAGTTTCAGCATTTCAAGCTGGGCTCGGAATGAACGCATGGTGTCACACAGTACAATGGGTACTAACAGGTATCACTGGAGATGTTTACCATTATGATTCTGCACACGGAAAGCCACACAAGGCTCTGCACTCTACAGAAGGACCAGCATGCACAGACAACCCCAGTGGTGACACCAAGGACACTCACCTCTGCATTCATCAACTCAGGGACACACTGCTCCCACTCAGCTGAGGCCAGCATCCAGAGCCGGCTCCTCTGGAACCCAAGGAGTCACAGTGAGCTGCTGGGCAGATTTTCATATGGTCCCTGAGGAGGAGCACCCAAACAGCTCAGCAAGTGGGTGTAAACTCAGTTCTGCAGAGCAGGTGCAGACATTTGAGCACCTCACAAGCAGGAGAAACAAAGAAGCATCATTCTCCTGGGGGTTGAAGGAACACAGGCTGATGCCAAGGAGGAGCAGGTGGGGGGTCCCAGAGGACTCACAAGGAGGCCCCTGGGTGGGGCTTTCGGTCACCATAAGCATGCCACCCCATTATTATACAGGTGCCATCTGTCCTGCACCCTCAGGGCCAGAGTCAAAGCCCCACCCCTCAGCATGGTTTGCAGAGCACCCCAGGGCCATGGCACTTATCACAGGGTTGGAGGCTTCAGTGGCTCTTGTGCTTCAAGAAGGGAGACCCTCAGCCCACCTAGAACCAGGACCTCATGTCAGCACAGAACGTATGGGTCTGGTGGGGCTGCTCAGCCCAAAGTCATTTGGACCAGAAAGTTGCAAGCAGAGGCTCAGGAAGTGGATCTGGAAGCAGAAGTTACCCTGGTGTTCTTGAGAAAGGACAAAACGCAGAGTGTGAGCTGTGGGGAAAGTAGGGCAGGGGTGGCTCTGAGAAAGGGGGAAGTGGGCACAGTCTTTCCTGCTGCCCGGGAGCCTGGGGCTCCAGAAGACAGGGACGCAGTGTGTGACCTGCCTGCTGCAATCCATCGTTCTTTGCTCTCTTAGCTGGTCCCTGCTTCGCTTTGTCTCTGCTTCTGTCCAAGTCTGAGAATATTAGGATGCCCGAAGGGTGGGTGCAATCAAGGCTGAAAGCAGATCCACCCAACACCAGCCCTGCTTTCCCTAAATGAGGAGAGGCATAGCTCCGTTTCCAGGAGGAGACAGTGGTGGTTTGGTGGCCCTCAGAACCCTGTGATCTTGGGAACTCTTCTCAGCATTCCTCACGTATCCTCACAACTTTCCTTGTAAGTCAGAGCCCAAGGCAGGACTGGGCCGTGAGTCACCTGTGTGGGCCGAGGAAGTTAGAGAGAAAGGCCAGCACTGGCTTTTACCAGCAAACACCAGGGAGCACGAGTGTCTGCAGACTGGACACTGTGTGTGCACTGGTCCCTCTTCCCTTCTGTGAGTTCTGCTGGGCAGACACCAGAGGCCTGGATACTGCCTGTGTTCAGGGAACCACCAGGCTGGCCCTGCACTGCCTGCCCCATGGGGTCACAGTGCCAGAGGTCAGAAGCAGCTTAAACTCCCTCTCTGAGCCTCTCATGAACACCAGCAGAAAACGGGAAAATAGAGGTAAATTAGGTCTCTCCTGGGCTGGAAAATCAGCGTGCTTCTCGCAGCTCATGTTAACAGGTATCTGATAGCTTGTTTGTATTTCATGGTGAGCAGATCCTCAGTGAGTCTACTGTAAAGACCTTCAGAGGCTGTAAAGTTTAAGCACCCGCTTCACTCCCAAGCTTTATCTATCTATAATGTAAACCAAACCCCATCTTAAAGGCCTGTTTCCTAACCATAATAGTTTAAATTTTCCTAAATCACCTTACCTTGCAAATAGGGCACGAACTACCTTTGAAAAGCTGTTCTGTGAAAATGACCATTCCTTAATAAAGTGAACAGAGTTTACAGTGCTCACTTCAGATTGTCACACTCGATTCCCAGAGGCTATTCTTTAATACCGATTAAGAGTTGGCAACAGTCACCATTGCAGGCTAATGACACCACACAGCCTTAGTTTGCAGCCTGCACTAACCCCAGTACCCCGTGCTACTGAGTGACCAATCTGCTGCCTGTGAACACCATCCACACTCTAGTCTGAGGGCCTTCATGACAGACAGTGGAAGCCTGCGCTGGGGGAGGTCACAGGTGCCCTTGGGTGCTGATTCTCCTATAAATATCCTGAGAGGCTTAAGGGACAGCAGCCGTTGGGAAGTCACAAAACAAATTTCCTTGTTGTGTTTTGGAAGGAAATCTTGTGCAGGCAATATGCACATACCAAGAACAATATCACTTCTATTTACTTACCCGAGCTCATTTGAGGGCTCCCTGTTGGGTCCTGTCCTTGTTTGGTGGTGTCCAAGGTGGAGGTCACTTCCTCCTGCACTGAGTGTGCAACACCAATGCATTTCCAAAGTCAGAAGCTGCGAGCGCTCTAAGCAAGGACACCAGTGCCCAGAGTGGTGCCAGGTCCCTCTCCTCTGCAGCAGCCATCCCCCTGGCACAAGCATTGGCCATGCTAGGTCCAGGTAGGTCCTGAGACCCAAGTGGACATGTGGCCCACAGTCCTCTGGACCCTGAGCTTCCTGCACGATGGGAGAGCTCCTCAGCAGTGTCGCGGTCACTACAGCTTCATTTCCAAACTCCCAGCAAGTAGCGTTCTTAACATCTACTTCAGAGGCCACCATGAAGCCTCTGTGTGTTTACTGCTTGATGACAGGAATTGATTCTCCTGTCTTGAGAGTCACCGTGCGGAGCTATTTCTGGGACTGATGCGATTATCAGATAGATGCATAGAGAATGAAGCTTCCCCCTGCAGGATGGCTTTTTTCTTTAGAAAGGAGTCTGATAGCTTCACCCAGAGTAAGAGGATCAAGACCCTTCCCAAATAATGAAGATATGTGGGTGACTTCTATGGTTGATTTTCACTTGATTAAAATGAGTAAGGGAATTAGCAGGTCTCTATTGTATTGTATCTTATTATTTTAAATGCCAATTTAGGAATGAGTTGAAGTCATCTACTGAAGTATACGGTTACAGAAATGGAACTCTAAGAGCAGGTTGTAGCCTGAGGCAGGAGCTGAAAGACTGCGTATAGTACACAGGTTTTCTGGGTAACATTATGCAGATTTTACACTCACCTATATTTGACAGGGAGCACTGAGTGGCACTTTTATGCAGCATAAAAATAAATCTACTTTTGAAATACAATGAAATAGTATTATTTCACGTAATCATTTCTAAACTTAAAGGCTTAAATATTATGAGTTTTATGACAGAAACATTTTCCTAGGTTATAGCAATTCTATAAAACCCTACCATGAGAACAACATGCACTTGGGTGAGGGTCCTTTGGGTTGGTTTTCAAGAACAGGTGTGTAAAGCACAAAACTGAGTGTGCAACTCACACACCTGTAGATTCCGACAAAGGAACTTTCTGACCCTGGCCTTTCACAACCTCTTCCACCACTGCTGGGCTTCTCTTCACTGACCATCAAGGAGGGGGTTGGAGAGCCTGTGAGGTCTGCCTTCCCACGTCCTACCCAAGGACACTGTTTTCTAACCGGTTTCTTGCTCCTCTGCAACATACGAAAATGGGAACACAGCAGTGGCGTAGCTGGACCCTGGGAGCACCAGTCAAAGAGGAGGTGTTGCTGGGCCCTGGGAGCAACGGTCCTGGGTGCATCCGACAGACATACGGACCATGCAATGCACTCTGCCCTCCAACTTCTCCGTGGAGACTGAGGCCTCAGGCTTGAGCCCATTTATCTAAATCACCTTCCTCACTATGGGCGGTGCTCACACGGTTATGGCCTGAAGCTTTAGCCTTGACTGTACAGACCCCATGTTTAACCTACTGCTCACCCCTGCTGCCCGAGGCAACCATATAAGGACAGTTAGTCAGAACAAACAAAATCAGAAGGAGGAAATGTTCCTTGAGAAATAGTCGACCCATTTCAAAAGGCACCTAACAATCCATTGAGGTGAACAATGACTTGCCAAACAGGATGTCTGTAATCCCCTGCAGCTTGTGGTTTTTACCTTTATAAGCCCTCTGTAAATCAAGCTCAGGGTCTCAGCTCAACTCTGAAACAGGGGTTGATGCTGGGGCTGCTGAGCTCAGCCAATAAAAGCGCTACCTCAAAATTCCAATTGGCTGTTTGGGAGTTCTATTTGTTCACGAACCTGCCACAACATCTGCGGCTTGCGGTCAGCCTCCTTTCTCGTGAACTGTGAATCTCTTCTTTAAACTATTCATGGAGCCCGTTTAACAGGTGAAGGATGGAGTTAAGTCAGGCCGGAAATGCAATGGTCACCACTGTTTCTCCTGGGCGCCCTCCCACCTCCCCTTATTTCTTATTTTCATTAGTGAGTGACTACAGTACCTAAGGATCACATCCCTGGGGGAGGGGGCTGCACGTCCATAGCAGTCCTGGCTCTTTTAACGCCCCCTTCCCTCTTCCTCTGCCTCCATTTACAAAAGATCGATCGCATTGTTTCCTGTCTTTCTTCATTTTGCCCTTGACTTCTACTTCAGGCTTCTCATGTAGGGGACGCCATGCTGTATTCACATTTCTGCATCTGGTTTATTTCACTCGATATCATGGTCCCAAGGGCACCTATTTTCCTACAAGTGACTGCAGTGCATCCACTCCTCTGCTGCGGGACGTACAGGCTGCAACTGCCTTATTTCTAAACCACAGACAGTGCAGGCACTGAGCGCGGCATCACCCCACCAAGGCCACAGAGCTCCAGTTGCTGTCCTCTGGGAGCCATCTCCTCTCTGCTTTCCTTCCAGTGGCGCCCTGAGCCTCAAGCTGAGCACCTGCCTCACACTGCTGCACAAAATCTCGCCTTAGCTTGGCCATCCCCATACTTCACAGGCATGTCGTGGTGGGAGTGTCCCCAGTCGCCCCAGCTCTGAGACCCAGAAATGCCCCCAAGTCCAGGCCGGTCCTGCACTGCTGTGACGCCACCTGAGAAAACCCCACATCTGACCTCAGGCTGATGCCGAGGACGCCATAGAAAACTGCTGTGGCGCACCATGCCCATGGCACCTATGGAGCACAAGGAATTTTGTGTCAGACTTGGGTGTCATCCCCTACACAGCTCCTCTCTTATGTGTGCATTTTCCAGAATCTGAAATCCAAAACACTGGGCCCAAGCAATTCAGGTGAGGAATGCTCAACTTGCATGATGATTTCAGCACTAAAAACTACAGAACACCTTACTGAAATCAATAGTTATGGTTAAAAGATAAATTTAACAAGGGAAGGTCAAATAGAGTGAGTAGGAAATCCCAATGTCTTTCTTTCAGACACTTTAATTGGTTTCAAAATGGTCAATACTGTGATGAACGTACAACTCTCACCATCAAAATGCCTTTTCCCTCACTTTCTCTGTATTGTTTGTAATTTTAATCTCAAATGAAGATCTAAGACATAAAGAAGATATGGCAGAAGGTAAAAGTCACGGCGAACATCAGATTAAATAAATCACTTCAAGCATAGGTTCTCACATTAATATCCGCTTCTTTAAAAGTCTTTGTTCACAGACTAAGGTGAAGTTGGTCACATATTACAAGGAGGACGCCAGGCATTTGCAGTATGCGCACCACTCAGCGTCTCAGGTTACTGCTTCCTGGCTCCCTGCTGGGCTGCTTCCCCCTTGTCTGTTTCAGCCCCACCTTCTTGGTGCTGAGGCGACTCTTCCTGACATACTAACCCTAAATAACTGAATTTTTAAAACACAGGTATATAGACTCCAAACTTTTAAAAACATCAGTTTTAAGTGTTTTTTAATGCATAACATTCACAGCATAGTTTCAAATATTTATTTGTGAATAAAACCATATGACGTGATTCCTCAATATATTAAGCCACATGACCGCAGATTTGACCTGTCCCACACTCCAGGGTGGCCAGGAAGCCTTGGTGGGTCCCACGGAGGAGCTGGCTGTGGACAGCAGCTGGGGTCCAGGTGTGCAAGCACCACCTGCCCGCCATGCTGAGGAGCCTGCAGAGGAGCTCCAGGGCGGGTCTGGGTCCTGAAAATCCTCTTAGCAGCTGTCAGTGTTCATGGAAGAGTTGCTGGCCTGCTGCGCTAATGCAAAGACAAGAGCCTCCCCTTAGGACAGCACCCTGCTTAGTTACCAATGAGGGGTTTTTGTCCATTGTATCTTGATGCCCTTTCTGAGTATTTCCGGTTTTACCACATAGAATGTTCAGGTGATATGTGTTTAGGTAAACCAGTCCTTTCTTTTCCTGAGCATCTTCTATGTGAATGTGTGGTGAAGAACACAATACCCTGCAGCAGTTTGGCCCCACAGGCTCTGTTTGCCCCAAGGCACCAGCTCTGTCCTTGCCCCTTGGCGCTGGAATCTTAGCCTCTCAGAGAACAGCCTTCACCCTGCAAGGGGACTGGAAGGAGCCAGGATGGGTAGCTCACTCTTCAGAACTTTCAAGCCAGGTCTGTCTGAGCCACACAGCCAGCCTCTCCTGTAAAGAACATGTACTCATGAAAACGCTCCCATAAAAAATGCAACTGCCATTTCAGTTACTGAGAAGGCTGAGGCAGGAAGATGGAAAGTCCAATCCAGCCTTTAGCCCAGACCCTGCTTCAAAACAAAAATTAAAAAGGGGTAGGGATGTAGTTGAGGTATAAGGTCCTAGGTTCAATCCCCAGTACCACAGAACAAAGAAAAGAATGTAAATGCCTCATGAGCCATTACCTTAATTTGTCTCAAAATATACAATTACCCTAAAAAGGATTTGCCATTCTAATTGTTTCCTCTACATTTACCCTATATTATTTGTATTCCTACTAATAGGAATGGTATTAACTAAGTGTATATTCATTTCTAAAGAACTAATAATTGTCTCTTTTTAAAAATCATTAACCAAAATTAACCCATCACAAAACAATCCCATTAATTTCAAATTATAAAATCAACTATTGGTATTTTGGTAAGAACTTTAGTTTTCACCGGTGTATGTTTGGGCCCCAGGAGTATCTGATGATGTATGAAGGGTTAGAAGCAAACTTAAGATCTGGTTTGTCATCAGTGCTTGGTGTGCACAATCCAGCTGAAAGGAGACTCTCTCGCTAGCTGTCCATGCAGCTGTTCTGTTACTGATTCCTTTAATCATATCAATCACGGGTAGTAGGATAGGAAAGAGACCTCCATTTGAATGATTATTACGTAGGTGTCCCTAAAGAGTACAAACAATGATTTTACTGAATATCAGCTGTAAGATGTTATCAAATTTTATAGCTTCATTCTGGCAGGCACTTGTGCCGCTGAGTTATATCCCCGACCCTATAACTTTATTCTGAATTCCATGATGGATGTGCTTTTTACTTTTCTGAATTCATTAATGGAGGTCACTCTGCAAAGCACAGAACAGGACTTAGGGACAGTTTGATAATCCACTGGTAGGATTTCAGTAATAACACAATCTACCACCAGGTGAGTGATATGCAGGCGTCACCCACAGCCACAGTTGGAGATGAGAAACCAAGAGACATAAATCTGGGGATATGAACTAGGATGTGCCCCTCTTAGATGCCATATTTATTGCGATAGGTAAAATCAACAGATGATTTTAAATCTGATCTTCCCACCACGATATGAATAATTCATGCACTTAAATTTTATGTTTAGCTTTCCGGGATCTCAGGGTTTCTATTTCAAACCATTTTAGTTCTTTCTTAAGCAAAGCAAAAGGCCACGGCCGCAAAGCCTGCTGGGTGTGGACCCTGCCTGGCTGATGCGGTTGACTCCTTCACCCGGCGCCTGGGTTCGACTTCTTCTGTTCGCAGCTGTTCTTGCTCAGGGCTCTTCCCTGGACTTCTCATCCTGCCCAGTCCACTTTTCCTGTCCCTGGACCTCCAGTCCATTGTTCTGCCCCTTCCGGGGGCTGTAGCCGCAACTCCACATTACTACCGATAGGTGGGGTATTTCCTACCATAGGGTCACTGTGACCCAAAGTGGAAATTACTTAAAAAGCACCTTCAGCTCCGTTTGTCACCATTAAAACAAACCTTTTTGTCCCAAACCCCACCGGAAGGGAAGCTTGTGGAGGGCAGAGCTGTGCTGCTTGTGCAGGAGGCCCCGGGCACAGTGAGGCCTGGCCTAAAATTGTTTTGTACACAGGATTCACAGTGATGTCCTGCACACAGCCCAGGCCCAAGTTTCAATGAAAATAGATGCATGAAAACATTCCACCATTAAGAATTCATCTCAATACTCCTGCATCAGAATTGTACTCTAACACACACACACACACACACACACACACACACACACATAGAGCTTGCCTTGTGAACTGCAGATGACAGACACAGGAATTGTGGGGCATGAATTTGGTTTCATCTCAACATTTACTGGAACCAGGTCACAAATTTGGCTCATTAAGATTTGAGGTATATGTGATTGTCCAACATTGGCATGGCTCTCCTCCATTAAAACTGCTTCATCTTCACATGAGCATAAGGAGCTCACCTTTATCCAGTTTCATAATAAACCACCATGTTCTTAGTCGTTTGTTTAGGTCCACTGGGATCTGTGTCAAGGTGCCATCTTGAAGCACTGTCCCTGGAATCATGTCCCAAGGCACAGGCCATGGTTGTCTGAGTCTAGGAAATATGGGAGTGTTACTGCATTTGCATCAAAGGGGACAGGGCCTGTCTGGAAGCCTTCGCCTCCACAGGGTTTCACACAAGCTCCCCTGCTCGTGAAGGACATATCCTCTATGCATATTGTCACAGATATAAATGTGATGGGACTGCTTTGCCGGCTTCGCATCAACCTTGTGCAATGAAGGAGAATAAACGAGTTAGATGAAATAGGAACGAAAATTGGGGCACGCTGTCTAATGTCCTTCCCTTAGCCCAGTGGTCTTGCTGCCAACCTAGGCTTGGATCATCTGCAAGCACCTAACTTTACAATGGTCAGAAATGTGCTTGGAGGCCATGTTCCAGGTCATGACACCATTTCTAGGTCCCATGAGGCAGTGATACCTTTCAGTTCTGTGCAGCGAAAGAGGCTGCTCTGAACCACTTGCCCCAGTAACAGTTCAGGTGCCAAATGCAGCCGGCACCTGTGAAATTTGGCTTCACACTCTCTGTCAGCAACAAATGTCCTAACCATAGTGCTTTATTGGTGCTTGGTGCCAAAGTTACATACATGCTAATACATCTGCAGCTCAAATTTGGCTTTCAGAAATTTTGCTTTCTGTTAAATCACACTGGCACATCACTCACTGAAGTTACTGGCAAACACACACACGAGGTTCTGAGTGGGAACACATTCTCACCCGACTCTGAGGACCATCCCTGAACCCAACACAGCTCGTAGAACCATCCAATAAGCCACTTGCTCTGCATTACAAAATTTTTTTCTTTCTAGTTTTATAAAACTCTCATCACATTAAAATTTTATTTTCTTCTTTATGATTTGACATTAAGCTTTGCCTGAAATCTAATAAATGATTTTATCTTGTTATTGAAATATGGCTCAGTAGAGGATATTTTATGGATGTTTTTAAAAAGTCAGTTCTCATGTCTTTTGTCTATTTTATAATTGTCTGAATTCAACGTGGGTTAATTTAGAAATCAAGAAATGAAGGTAAGGTGAAAGCTGTCACTCACCGATGCACATACGTCTCTTCAATCCTTTTATACATTGTGAAGTTTGATTAAGTTCAGTAAATGTATAATGAACTCCTGCTTTTCAAAGCTCTGTGCTCTGCGTGTAGAAATGAGCAAGATGGATCTTGGCTCCAGAAGAAAAGTCAGGGGAATGCAGGACTTTTGGTTCCCACAATTGGGAGGAATTACCTTATAACATTCTCCTGGCCAGGAAAGCTAGAGTAGCTGGCAAGGACACTCTTTGACCCCCACCCCCGGAGATGTCAGAGCAGAACACATGAGGGAGAGGTGCAAATGCAGATCAGGGAGAGGGATGGAGGCCAGGGCTCTCAGCCCAGCATCTGTTACCACTTTGCCTGGACTCACTGATTTCCTGAAAGGAAAATGCAAAGACCAAGGCTACTGTGAAGACAGGGGCAGCGGAACACAGAGATAGACTCTGTGGAAGATAAATTCTCAGTTGAGATTGGATCCCAGCTATGCTCATGCCAGCAATCACACTAGACTGGGAAGGGCATGAATTTGCAGGCCTCAAAGTTCTCCAACAAAAAAATCTCACATTTTGAAACTGGATTGACTGATCCCAGGCAGCAGGTGTTTTCCGGAGCCTACCAGAAGAAAATGTGAAGCCTCTTGAAGGATGGAAACACCCTCCTCTTTACACCATTTGCCCTGAAAATTCCCAGCACACAGTAAAAAATAATGTGACACACTAGAAAGGAAGGGGAGTAATAGTTAAATGTATGGTTGTTGTCTCAGTTACTTTTCTCTCCTTTCTGAAACGGAAAGCCCAAAATTAGTCAAGGAAAGGTTCATTTAGCTCCCAGTTTGTGGAAATTTCAATCTATAGTCAGTTGGCTCCAAAGCGTGGTGGCAGGGCATAGGGGCAACATTTCAAGGTGGCACAAAACAGCAAAGGCAGCAAGTTAGCAAGCCTCTTTCCCTCCCTCACACTGTATATGGCTACCCTCCCCAACCACAGCACCTCATACCCTCCACTTGCACAGGCTCAGGGTGAATACAAAGGGAGAACCCTAGTCCCCTGCTGAATCGCACAGTTAACCTTCTAAACTTCTCAAGTTGACACAATGAGCAACATCCCAGAGCAGGAAGGGCGTGTCCTTTTCACCCCAGGATGTAGGACTGCTGAGTCACTTAGTTAAGCTTCTAGACTCCTCAAGTTGACACAGCACATCAGCCATAACAGTGGGAAACACACAACAGTGAGAATCTCCCATGAATTCCTCACTGGTATGATTAAACACCAACCAAAATATAAGGAGCTCATTATATTCACCAACCCAAGGGGAAAATAGAAATTTCAGAAAGAGTAAGATATTATGAGAAAAAGAAATGATAACAGCTCACAACTGGATGCTTGTCAGAAGAATTACAAAGGGCAAATAGTACATGAAAAATAGTCAACATCACTTACCATTCAACAGATGTAAGTTAAAACAATACTGGGATTCCATCTCACTCCAAAAAGAATGCTATTATCAAGAAATTAACCAATAACAAACGCTGGTGGGGCTGTGGAGAAAAAGGAACCCTTCTCTACTGCTCGTGGGAGTGTAAACTGGTGCAACCATTGTGGAAATCAGTATGGAGATTCCTGAAAAAACTGCAAGCAGAGGTTCCATTTGACCCAGTTGTTTCCCTTCTTGGTATCTTCCTGAAAGAATTAATAACACCATACCACAAAGATATATGCATACCCATGTTTATAGCTGCACAGTTTGTAAATAGCTAAATCTTGGAAACAACCCAAATGCTTATCAACCAAGGAATGGACAAAGAAGATGTGTGTGTGTGTGTTTTTACAGTAGAGTAGTACTCTGCCATAAAGAAGAATCAACTTGAGATATTTATAACTAAATAGGTGGACCTTGAGACCACACTCTTAAGTGAAATGAATTGAACACGTATGTAAATATTGCATCATCACTCTGGTGTGAGAAACGCAAAGTGTAACTAGGAATCAAAATGTAAACAGATATTGTAAAATATGCAGTAATTGTTCAAAGGGAAAAGGGATGAGAACAAAGGATGAAATGAAACCAAAGCTCTGTAGATTCAGAGGGGAGGAGGGGTTGAAGAGAGCTGAGGGGAATGCAGAAAAGAGAGGAACGAGATATATCATGTGCAGGTACAAATGCCCTATGATGAATGTGATCATCATGTATACCTAAATCATACCAATAAACATAAATTTAAAGATAAATGAAAGACACAGTAAACATGTGTTAATGGCCAAGGTTAGCGGCAGATTAACACAGCTGAAAACCCTACCATATACTTCCAAAGAAGTTTCCAGAAATAAGCAAAGAAAATCGTAAAGATGAGAAACAGAGAAGAAAGGCTGTTATACACACGAGCATCAAGAGCTCTCACCTGTGGGCAGGTGGGTTCTCGGGAAGGGTGGGGAGGAAACAGCGGAGCAGAGGGAATTTTAAGGTATGAGGCTTACGAATTTTCCAAAGACACAAAGTGCCAGGACAACCTAAAACTTCCAAGTGTGTTTACTTATATAATATATAATTATAGAGCTATAGATGTAAAACTCGCACACATAACCCCAAAACGTTAAAAGGAGAGAAAAAAGTAAATAATCAACATTAATGGGCCAGAATAAAAAGAAATCATTCTACAAGATGACAGTTTTATTCCTATAAATAAAATATCAGTTTTATTCAGTTTCATCCCCATGTGTATCTAAATAAAGGTTGTCCTGAAAATAAAATTGTATAAAAATATACAATTTGCAAATAGTAAACATAATAGGTCATATGGGTTGCATAAAGCAAGAGAACATGACAAATTGGATACAGACACTTTATTGCAAAGATTTCTCATTATCAGGAAAATATAAATAAAAATTTTAAATTGAGAGGCACCAAACTGTAGGCCACGAAAAAATTGTTAACAAAATTTGGGTATGCTTTAAGATAAATTAGTCATATCCATTATCTAGGAAAATAGGAGATTTAATCTAATTTTCTCAGTAACCGATAGGACTAAGAAGACAAAAACAATAAGTAAAATATAGAAGATTTGAACAATTCTAGCAACCAACCTAGTGGAGAGTTATAGACTATCTAGTTTAATAATGGATATTATTTTCAGGGATACGTAAAACATGTAAATAAATGATCGTACTCTGGATGTAAAGTTCGATGAACTGAAATCATACAACATGAATATTTTCTAGCCAAACATAAGCTCATGTCTAAAATACAAAAAACAAGAATAGTGTACAAGAAGTTAACAGGTGCGAAACAGAAGATGGCCCTGTGCGTAGTGACACATGACCAGCCGTGCAATTGCATGGGCTTTTGCTCTGCAGGGTGTGCAGTCAGTCACCTCCTGACGTTCTCGTGACAGTCCCAGCAACTCCAGACTAGTGGTCACCCTGGCCACAACAAAAAGCATTTTAATTTGCAAAGTGATAGCCAGTTGATAAACTGCTTAAGGTCCTTTTGTATTGTGCAGGTTGCCCCATAAATCTGGAACATAGCCCCTAGGTAGGTTCAGTCACACACTCATCAACAATTTATGGATCAGATGAGCTGTGCCAATCTCTGGGCTCCTCTCCAGGGGTGTAACAAATAAAGAATGTATGAACTCTTCCTCGTATGGCACATGGCCTCTCTGGAAAGGAAACTGGGTAAACTGATCATGCCAGCTCCCTCCAAGAAGCTCCTTGGGAGGTGCAAAATTGCTGTAGGCGCTCAGAGGATATAGCTCCCATTTGTGCAGATAACTATTTTCCAGAACAAAACCTGAAAGGCTAAAAGTAGAAGTGAGGAGAATACTTAGAGGAAGCAGAACACTTTGAAAACAAGGTGGAGCATAGAAAAATAATCCAAGCACAGGAAAGCCTCCTCGGGGAAGAGCAGATGGTCAGGTGAATTGGTCCGTGAGAACCACAGACAGGCTTCTCTGACACTGCCCTCGGCCAGCCGGGTCCAACGGGCTCATCTCAGCACCTGCTCACCCATCGTGTCCCACATGCTGACCTTGCCGAGATGACACCAGCTGAATGTCTGTCTTGACTTCATGTCAGTCCAGCTACTGTGTGTGGAAGTCTTTGTTCTCATTTTTGTAGCATTTCAAAGTAGTTTTTTTCTTTTTCGAAGCAAGGTCTACCTAGGGGTACTCTATTCTTTTAGGAATTGAGTGGATCTCTGAGGCAGGACAGACATCAGAGGTGGTACCAAGCTGGACATCTGCCACAAGGGCTGCTCTATGCCTTGGATCCCGACAGCAGCCACCCACAAGCTTAATTCTCAGCGCTGAGCTCTGAGTTATGGGTAGATCAGCTGACACATATGAGCAAAAGTAGCTACTGTTGGTCAGTTCTAAGGAAGTGCTCTTACCTTCACACAGCTTGCTTTTCTTCCTTTAGGTTATATACATGATACACACACACACACACACACACACACACACACACACACACACATGCTTGTATGATGATTATATTCTGGACTTCAGCATCATCAACAACACTGAATTTCTCAGAACAGCAGCACACTTATTTTCCCTGTGTAGTTTGTTGAAACTGCCTTGGATAAAGTAGTCCCAGCCATGAATTTTAATAACTTTGGGTCCTCTTCTCTGTGTGATTCCTCATATTTTGAACTTAGCTGTCAGATATACTGAGATTTTTCTAAAAAGTACATCTTCTCTTAAGTCATCTTTAAATCACTAGAATGCAAATAATGTATATATTATTAAAATAAGGTACTTGACCCGAAGCGTGATTTACATATAATTTCATAATGCCTACAGTGAGTTTGTCATATATTGGCTGCAAAGAAGAAATAAACAGAGTATTTGAATGAGCTAAATAGCGCCTTTCAAAAGATGAGACCCTGTTCTCCACTCCAGTACCTGTGAGTGTCTCCTTTGGGAGTAAGGCTTTATAGAGCTAGATACTGGTCTTGAGAGTGTACTAGAGGTAGGATGGGCTTTGTATCTCATGACGGATGTCCCTATAAGAGAAAGGAGGTGGGGATTGAAGGCCCTCAGACCCTGAAGAGGAGGCCTAAGGAAACCAAGGGAGATAAGGACAGCAGTGTGCTTCCAAGACAGTGAGAACCAATGACCAAATTCGAGCGGGCTCTGTGCACCTGTGTGCATCGATCTGTGGGTATTGTTTGGCTTCCTGCTGCAGAGACATGCGTGGGCTCTGCCTGCTCCTGGACATTCCTACTTCTGTGGATGTTTCATTCTGCTGTCCACCCTGAGGCGCTTGAGATACCTAACAATTAAACATTTGCTCGGTAGAACTAAATCCACTGATTATGCTTTTAAGTTAGGAACAAAACTCTACCCTTGAGTGACTGCAGCTCTTATTATAAGAACCTCTCGAAGTAAAACTGAGAAGGGAAGATGGAGAACATTTGAGGGAGACCTCAGAGTCTACACGGGATGCAGGTTCATTCGATAACACAAAGACCTCACAATACAAAATATAAAAAATGGAATTGCATCAAGGCAAAATGATTCTGCAGCACCAAAAATAATGAACAGAATGACAGAACAACTATAGTCTCTCGGGTCCCCACAGGGTTTGCTGTAAGATAGGAAGAGTAACTAAGTGACCCCAGAGCCTTCATCGTAGCCTTGAATATTGCAACCAAATGTTTCAGTTTTTCAGTGTCAGGCATCAGACACACAACTCTCACACTAAGCCTCATCTCCAGGCCTTGTTAAAGCCTGTCAGCGTTACTAAGTCAGAACAATGCCAGCATTTATGATCCAGCAAATGGGGCCTTTTCTGTTTTTACATCTTCTTCCTTTGTGGGCCGGTATTGGTTCCTATACATTAACTTGCTCTGTTAACTACTTAAATGATATTTTTTTGACTCTAAAGTTTTCCAGGGATATAAAATATCTACAAAACATGATGATTCAACTTTCTTCTTTCCAACGTTTCTCTCTTCTTCCTTGTTTGATTATTTTGCCCTGTTTTCTCCAGTACCAGTGTATAAAGGATACTCATAAAAGTCATGTACATTCTTGTTTTGATCCAGATTTGAAGTATTTACAGTGTGTCTTTCCTTGCCTGGTACTGATCCTGGTGTCTGGGAGGACCTGGATTAGCCTTATAATAATAATCTATTCATTATTTGCAAAGTGGCCATCTCTTGTATTATCAAATAATTATTATTGGAATAAAATAGCTCCTGTGAATCAAGGACTTTCTATATCCTGAGCACAGCACTGTTTGTTCACATTTGACTCTTATTTCTCTAGATCCCACTGACCATTACGGCCCTCACTGCAAAGAGGCATTTGGAGTCTCCGAGATGTCTGGCATCGTTCAAGGTTTCTGTGTGGAATAATGAAGCTCAGAGCCAAAGACAGGAAACTCCACAACGGCTGGACACCCACCACCCACTCCCAGCCTGCAACTTACTGTCACCTTTACCCACAGGCTGCACCCGGACAGAGAGCAGTGCCAGGGTTTGGAACTCCCCAACCAGTATGAGGCCACCCGGTCAAACACCTGCTCCTGTTAATGCAACTCCTGATCTATCCAAGAACTGGTGCATTTTCCAGTGTCTATAGGAGGAAAGTGAAAAATCCTTATTTCCAGTTAGAATCAGACCTACTTGGTCTTTAAGCAAAGGCAGAAGGCTTTACTTCCACAGGGCAGGGCTCTCCATGTGATGCCCACCAAAGGCTAACTGGAAGAGTTTGAAGAAACTCACAATGAATGCATTAGGCACTATTTCCTGCCCCAGTGCCTGACGCTTGCTCATATTAATAAGTGTTAAATCCAAGCATGAGATGTAGCCCCATGTGCAGGCTTTGTGTGCTGCCAAGTTAGCTCAGGTGAAAGTGTGTGTGCCAGTCAGAATGGGCAGGATGCCCAGCCATGCTTAAGGGACAGCTGAAACCCATGGCAGGGTCAGGTACAGACATGGCCTCTGCCACAGCAAACACCTGAGCTGACAGCCTGCAGTTTCACACTATGCCACTACAGCATCAGTGCTGCCAAAATGCAGTGGTCCTATGGGTGAAACCTGCCGTGGAGCAAGCAGCC
The DNA here is from genome assembly GCA_004027595.1 of Dinomys branickii. Classification (NCBI taxonomy): domain Eukaryota; kingdom Metazoa; phylum Chordata; class Mammalia; order Rodentia; family Dinomyidae; genus Dinomys; species Dinomys branickii. The sequence continues at coordinate 34,123 of PVLD010019781.1, forward strand.
TCCTTCCACCTCAGTCATGAGGCCATCGGTCCCCAACCAACATCCCTTGCCCTTCATGTCAGCCCTGACTAGAAAGCAGCAGCTAGAGCAATCGTTGCCCTTCCCCAATCCTACGGATGGAGGCCGAAGGGGAGTTAACGGGTGGGTCATAAGGACACAGACAAAGCACAGGACAAAGCCTGAGGATGAACACTGTAAGATCACCACATGCTCATCTGTGGCTGGCGATGGCAACATCATCATGGGCTTATCGTGCACCGTGTACTTTCACCCTACTGCCTCCTTCTGACAGTGTCACTCACACTTGTGCTGACCTTGTCCACATCCCCAAAACAAAGGCTAAGACTCTAATTGGCCTCGACACCAGCCAGTGACGCAGTTTTAGAAACCTCCCATGAGTGTGAAGCTCATCTTCACTCGCGGGCGTCCCGAGGACAATGCCCCTCTCTTGTGGCAGCACTATGCTGCTAGGATGGCAGCACTATGCTGCTTTCCCTAGATTGCCACAGTCTACATGAACTTCCACCTTCTACTGTGCCAGCCTTGCTCCCCCTGCAACAGTTTCTGTGAAGAGTCTCATTGCCTTATCCTTCACTGCAGTGAGGGAAGGACCCAAAGAGAATTGAAGGGTTACTCAGAGGCACCTCCAAACCCACAAGCTGATATATAAAATCCAAGCACAGTCTGCTCTGTCCAAGTCAGCACCAGCAGAGACAGTGCGAGGGGTCAGGAGGGTGGATGTACAGCAGAAGCCCCTTTCTCAGCTGAGCTGGTGCAGCATGCTATGGGTCTCCCATGCCCGGCCCAGCCTAGCTCCTACCTGGTAGCTTCCTCTTCCACCTCAGCTTCTTTCCATTTTTGCTTCCCCAGGGCAGAGGGGTACCTGTCACTTCCAGGATGAAGACCCAGATTCTCTTCCAATCCATTTGAATACACATTGTATATTAATTTGAAATTGGGTTGAATCCTAAGAAGAAGTTCTGGGGCAAAACTCTTATCCACCTTCCAAACAATTACTCTTCCTGCATCTGCTGCTTGTCTTCCTCCAGCCTCCGAGGCCTGTGGTGTGAAGAGACCCCAGGGATGCTCGATACCAGAACAAAGTGTGGCAGTGGGAGCCAGTGGGAAGAATGAGGAATTCAAGAGAAGGGCCTTCCCCGAAACCTAGAGGCTAGCTGCAGAAGTGGGTCACACCTTCAGTGCCAATGACTCAATGCCAGGTGAGTGGGAGGAAGCAACAGAGACAAGAAACAGCCCTGGAAGTTTCCACCATTGCTGTCTGCTAGGCAGAAAGGTCCCCAGCAAAGCAGAACCCAAAGGATGAAAGGATGAAAGGATGGATGGATGGATGGAAGCTGGATGGATGGAGGGACTGATGGAAGGATAGATAGATGGAAGATGGATCGATGGATGGGTGGATGGATGGGTGGATGGATGGATGGATGGGTGGGTGGATGGGTGGATGGA